>JANJGK010005332.1:5000-12500 GCA_039081455.1 Macrobrachium rosenbergii
ACTCTTGAGAGATAAGAAATTCCTAATATTGCTGAGGTACTCTACCACCAGGAGTGTGTCTCCAAACAGTTTATGCCAGCGTCAGGACAAAATGACTCATTTTCTGATGTACATTAAGAATAAATGTAAATCATTGCTACCCAATGACAAAACAGTGGTACTGACGGTGGATGAAACTCACTTGAAACCATATTTTGATTATAAAGGCGGAAATTCAGTAGACTTGTTGAGATGTAGGCTACCAGGAATAACTGGCTTGGCCAGAAAGATACAAATAAAACAATGAAATTCCCACGGTTCTCCTTTGATGGAAATCATATTTTAGAAAATGAAATTCATCATGCACCATTCAGCTCTGAAAAAAACTTCATGAGATAGATGGTTTACTCTTGAAACATTATTATAAACTGTCATAAAAAGCATTCTCCTCACCCACCTTTGAGAAAGTGTTCATTTAGCTTTACAAATATTTCAGTGAGTATCTCATTCAAGCTTTACTAACTCTTGGAAAAAATCACTGTTTCCCTTTTAATTCAGAAGTTGCAGATTTATGTAATTTTTTTGTTTTACATTACATTTGATGGGCAATAATGAATGTAAAATCCCCATATAAAGGTCAAAGGTTAAATAATAAATATGCCACTCCAATAAGTAATGGTCATTGTAAAGAAAAATAGCAAAATTAATAGTACTGGTTTCTAACATTTTATTGAATATTTTTTGTTCCCAAGAAATACTATATTGTAGCTAACAAAAAGTTGAATAAAAAGAGAAAGTTTAAAACTTCGACTACCAAATAATAGCTGTATGTAGAAGACAATAAATAAGGTATTTCATTCACATATAGTAGAGTAAACCAATGCACTGCCGTCTTGTAATTTGACGTTAACACTATGTATAAGCATTTTTTAATACAATGAAAGACATGTTTGTACTTCGGTATATACTATATTGTAACTGTAAATAAATTCTTTTGGTTCACTATTTTATGTTAATCTCTTGACCTGTGTTTCGAGTATATTTGGTGTACACAAATTAGTGTAGACGAAAAAAAAGTAAATTAACTAATTACCATAACTGGCATGCAACAAAATGCCTATTTTGGTGACGTTTTGTTTACATTTCTTTCGTCTTGGAACGTAGTCATTGCTTACGTCACAATACATTGAACAGGCCTTGTCTCTCGGTGGTCTCGGTAGAGCTCTCGGCTAGCACGCTGTTGGCCCTGCGTTCGACTCTCCGACCGGCCAATGAAGAATTAGAGGAATTTATTTCTGGTGATAAAAATTAATTTCTCGTCATAATGTGGTTCGGATTCCACAATAAGCTGTAGGTCCCGTTGCTAGGTAGCCAGTTGGTTCTTAGCCACGTAAAATGAATCTAAACCTTCGGGCTAGCCGTCACTAGGAGAGCTGTTACTCAGCTCCTCAGTGGTCTGGTTAAACTAAGGTATACCTAACTATAACAAAGCTAAGTTTACCAGAGAACCACTAACTTAGATTCCCTGTTTGCCCATGGAAGTCACGTCACGTCGGACCAGAAAATGCCATTATTTACAACAGCGCAGGCACACACACACACACACACGCACACACACACACACACACACACACACAGAGAGAGAGAGAGAGAGAGAGAGAGAGAGAGAGAGAGAGTCTACATCATCTGAGAGAAGGAGAGAGGTAGGTCTAGCTTAGCTGAGAGAGAAGTAGGTTGACCTCAGCTGAGAGAGAGAGAGAGAGAGAGAGAGAGGAGAGAGAGAGAGAGAGAGAGAGAGAGAGAGAGAGAGCACCAACTAAAGTCGAGGGCAACAGAGCCAAATATTTCATCTAAACCAGATCTATAGAAACAATATATACTGGATTTAAATATGTACATCAATAAAACAACGGAAGGAAATAAATGTAACAGTTCCTTGTTTGCAGGAAATTAAATATGAAGCCATATATACGAAAAGAATGGCAACACTATATAAACACATCAGTGCATTTCGAAGGGTTCCTCCTCTCAGTAACCACAAACACAAAAAACAACTTGAAACGACACCACCACCAGAGGAGGAGATCATGCAAACGGAAGATTCTGGACATATTTAGACCGAATCATGTTCTGAAGGGTTGAGAAGGAAGGCCTCAGTCTCATCCGTTCTCAAGATATTCCCGGAAATTCCAGTCCCCGGGGATTTCCAAGGGACTGTAGTGAAGTCGACATGAAGTGATATTCGTGCATTAATATTTGTGAGTATAAAAATCACCCAGATATATATATATACAGGGTGTAACATGAGTTTATGCAAATATTTTAGGAAATAAAAAAGAAAAAGTCAATCTGAGCAGAAGATGTTCTATAAACATACACATTTTAAGGCTTCATTTGTCAGTGAGGTGAATTTTTAAAATAACCGTTTATCATTAAACGGAAGTGAGCAGTCAGGGATATTGGCGGGGGGAGGGTTGATGAAGCGCGTTAGGCAACTCAATTGCTGTTAGCCATTTAATTATAATTTTCTCTTGCAGGTTATTGAAAAATGTAACATTAGTCCCTTCAACCAATAAAATTAATTTTAATGATTAGCTTTACGCATATTTGTGATCGTTGAATTCTAGCACAAACTGTCTTGCCGCCCCGTCACGGAATTGTTGCATCTGGAGTCAGGACTAGACTAGGCCTACGACTATGCTGAATGAGTGATGGTGACAGTAACCATGAACACAAGGGATTGTACACTAGATAGATTAGATGCTGCACTTTGAACAATGTCAGCTGATTACCCCTTTCGGGAACTGTATGAATAGGCTGCCTTTGACAGAAAAAAATGAAGAAGGTGAATTTTCCATAAAAGTTAAGTATATCTTAGTTTAACCAGACCACTGAGCTGATTAACAGCTCTCCTAGGGGCTGGCCCGAAGGATTAGATTTATTTTACATGGCTAAGAACCAACTGGTTACCTAACAACGGGACCTACAGCTTATTGTGGAATCCGAACCACATTATGACGAGAAATGATTTTCTGTCATCAGAAATCAATTCCTCTAATTCTTCATTGGTCGGTCGGAGAGTCGAACGCTGGGCCAGCAGCGTGCCAAATTTTCCATAATGTTCCCATTCTTTTTAATCTGAAAGAGACGAAAGCGTTTTCACAAGAGCGTTTTTTTCCTTTGACTGGTGTGTGATGAACACTTTGATTGACATGGAGAGATTTTTAATAATATGTTTTAAATCTTTGATCGGTGTGTAATGAATAGGCCTATCTTTGATGGATGGAGATTCCATTATGCTTGCTTTTCTTTCCCTTATCGGAGTCTAGTGAATATATACCAATGACGGAGAGAGAAAAGAGGTTTCAATGATGCTTGCATTTTCCCCCATTTGTTCAGTTCAGTATCTAAAGAATACCTTTGATTTGGAGGTCTGTTATTCACATCGGCCTCATCGCCCATTTCCTTTTTTGCATAACAGTGGAGTTCACGACCGTGTAATCTAGAAATGGAACTGTTGCAAAGCCCATAAATAAACATCTTATCTGCATATTCCACATCAAGTGAGTTAACTTCCATACTCTTCTTCTTGTGCCAATTCCTCTGTTTATTACTCGTTTTACAAATTTTGCATCTACAGCAGAAGAAATAGGTGCGTTTTATTTTTATATCGCTCTTCAGATGAGGATTTAAATTTCAAAATGATAAATGTTAACTTCACTTGATGATGTTTAACCCTTTTGGCAGTACAGCACACGCATTTGGGTTCACTGATGAATTCCCTATCCACAATTTACACGAACTGCAGGTATTCCCTGCATTGTGGACCTGTAGGATGGTGCATGGCCAAAGTTTTGACCTTAAACTCATCTCCAGATGAGAAGACAGATGAGCAACCTTTCAGGTCATAAGAGGCTGACATACATGATGACCAGATCAACTACAAAAAGGCAGGTTCAGCAACGCACATTCAGCTGTTTACCTTCACTTGTAGGAATTGGCATTTTGGTTCTAGATTTTCATGTTTGGATATCATGAAGACCCCACCACCCCACTGGAACTCAAAGCTTTGACAGTGCTACTTTCCTTGAAACAGCAGCACTTGGGAAAAAGATAAGAGGGTTTGAAAAGAAACCTCTCCTTCCTGGTCAAGTGTTGAAGAAGTTGACACACAGAGTCAAGACTGGTTAACATGATAAAAAGAAGCCTGAAGCCTGTCTGATTGGAAAGTATGGAGGACATCAGTCTCAATAATCTGCTGTGCCACTGGCTGTTAAAAGTTGGGTCTGGTCAGTCCTTGGACGAGTGACCAGCTGCACAAAGGACTCTAGAATCTGTGGGCCAGGGTGTAGAGCTAGCACCTTCATCCCCCCAAAAAACAGATGATTTGCCAAAGCATTAAGGCTAACAACTTCAAGGACCATCTCCCAAGTAGAAAAGGCATATGGTGGTGGTGTCTGCCAACTTTTGCCCAGGAGTCGAACTTGGAACTTCTCACTTCGTAGGCAAGAATGCTACCAATCATACCACGAGGTCAGCTGTGTGTACACAAACACACATGCGCACACATATATATATGTGTGTGTATGTATATACATTATGTATGTATATATATATATATATATATATATATATATATATATATATATATATATATATATATATATATATATACGAGTATGTCTAAGTTTACTGCCTTGTGGTTTGACCGACAGGTTTTTCCTCTACCAAGTGAGAAAAACCAGGTTCGATTCCTGGGCAAAAGTGGGCAATGGGGCAAGCTCCATTCAAAACCATTTGTGCCTGAGCCTACCGAAGCACTGAAACAGTAGACACCAGTGGTACCACAACAAGACACTGAAATTCACTGTTTGGGAGAGAGAGAGAGAGAGAGAGAGAGAGAGAGAGAGAGAGAGAGAGAGAGAGAGAGAGAGAGAGAGAGAGATTTAAATAGTGTCGCGACAAACATTTGGTGGTCTGTGATAATTATCATCTTAAATCTTGAATCAAAATTATTATTATTATTATTATTATTATTATTATTATTATTATTATTATTATTATTATTATTATCATTATTATTATTATTATTATTATTATTCAGAAAATGAACCCTGTTCAAACTTTCATAGAATATGGTGTTCATTCGATGAAGGTAACAGAGGGTAATGGGAGATAGATACAGAAAGAGGAGATCAGTAATGAGAAAAACAGGTAAATCAACAAACTAATAAATAATAAAAGCAACTGAATTGAGCAGGCAGAGGTGAGTGCCGTTGTAGAGGCGAACGTGTTTAGATTCCAGGGACCAAGAATAACACTTCGCAAATGTCCTTTGAGAAGTTTAGGAAACTAATCTTAGCGATTCTGAAACTGTATCCTCTCTTAAATACATCTTTCACAAGTCTAAAACAGTGCTCATTCCATGCCTTCTCTCTCTCTCTCTCTCTCTCTCTCTCTCTCTCTCTCTCTCTCAGAGTTTCCTGGCATAAGATCTATGTGCCAATTTCTGTGGCAAGTTACAAAGAAAAGAAAAAACCTTATGGAGATTCTCTCTCTCTCTCTCTCTCTCTCTCTCTCTCTCTCTCTCTCTCTCTCTCATTCAATTGTTTCCTTTAACACTATTGCCATAATATAAACTGTTCTTGTTTCACCATTGTCTTCATATGTCTAAGCCTGCTTTTACTAATTTATATATATATATATATATATATATATATATATATATATATATATATATATATATATATATTATTTATATTTGCTAATTTTTCTGGCGTATTCTACAAATTAAGATTCCGTATTTACATGATACTGTGATACTAATAGAATCCCTTCGATGATAGATTCAATTTTATAAATATAAATAGATAAATATATATACATATATATATATATATATATATATATATATATATATATATATATATATATATATATATATATATATATATATATATATATTATATATATATATATATATATATATATATATATATATATACAGTATATATACGTAAAGACAAAATCCACTGAAGGAAAGAGAAACAATGGAGTGCTGCAAGGCCTTTCGACTTACACTAGTCCTTTAGCAGTCGCAAGGCCTGGTAGCTCTCCAGTGTTTCCCTTTCCTTCGTGGATTTTGTATTTGTTTATATTCATCACGTTCCATTTTTTCGTCATATATATATATATATATATATATATATATATATATATATATATATATATATATATATATATATATATATATACATATATATATATATATATCAGCGGTCAGTCGAATGACGGGAGACTATTTTTGTAATGTTATTTGCAATATAAAAGATAAATTTTTTTTATGTTATGCTCCTGTGTTTCATTGTCCTGTTAAGGTTTTTTTTTCTTTAATTGGGAAATGGTTTCTTTTTTTCTATTGAAAAATGGCTAAGTCTTTGAGCACTGGAATATCGAATCTAGGTAGAAAAGTCACATGAAAAAACTCACATTAATCTTTCCCAGACAGTGACTTTATTACCGGCCACTATAAATCAATGGGACTTTTTTTCCTAGTCAAAAATGTGACTTTTGTTCCAGCGACTTTATTACCGGCCACTATTAATTAATGTGACTTTTTTTCCTAGTCAAAATTGTGGCTTTTGTTCCAGTGACTTTATTACCGGCCACTATAAATTAATGTGACTTTTCCTAGTCACATTAAAAAAAAACTACCCGGGGAAATTTAAAGGTTGGCTCATTAAAAAACCACCTGAGTAAAGTATGAGTTCGGGTAATTGAAATAACTGACCAGGCAAACTGTTTGTCACGTTGGCTAAAAAAAAAAAAAAACAAAAACTACCAGGAAAACCCTGAAATGAACCTACTGGAAAAATAATTAAGAAAAAGTTACTAGGCAAACTTTGGGGTCAGCTAATATAAACAAAAAAACCGAGGAAACTTTGATATTAGCCAATAAAAAAAAAAAAATACTAAATTTAATGGCGGCTGATACGACAGAAACGCTGATTGGGCTAACTTTGTGGGGGCCAGCTAATTAAAGGAAACTTCCAGAGCAAACTTTAAAGCTGGATGATTATTCCAATAATAAAACTAACCGGGGAAACTTTAACACTGGCTACTTGAAAAAAATGAAAAGCCTGACTAGGCAGACTCTGAGGTCAGCTACTACAAAAAATAATCGATCAAGCAGATTTAAACACCCAGTCATTTTCAGAGGAGACAAGTTCATTGTTCTAGATCTCACCATTAAGAAACAATACAAATTTTGCTTATCTCATAAATGGAGAGTGAGTTCACGTCATTAAATGAGATATGGATTTTTCAGCTTTGAGTGAATTTTAAACACGCTTTTTGGTTAGGAAGAGTGATAATGTGATGAAATGAAAACTGACGAAAATGAAACGTCTTTTTTTATTCAGAATCCCGGAGAATTTCATTTTCCTTTGAAGTGGAAACTGAATTCCCGTCAAGAAACTATTTTTTCACCACCAGCGAGATATAAGAGTGAAGAGGAGTGAA
>JANJGK010005332.1:17500-25000 GCA_039081455.1 Macrobrachium rosenbergii
ATGGAAATAAGTAAATAAATAAATAAATAAATAAATGAAAATAAATAAATAAATAAATGAAAAAAAATAAATACATGAAAATAAATAAGAAAATGAAAATAAATAAGTAAATGAAAATAAATAAATAAATGAAAATAAATGAATCAATAATAAATAAATCAATAATAATCAATAAATGAATAAAGAAATAAATAAATAAGAATAAATAAATAAATAAATAAATAAATAAATATATAAAATAAGACAAATAACTAAATAAATATAAAAATAAAAATAAATAAATACATAAATAAAAAAACAAATAAATAAAGATAAAAATAATTATATATAAATAACTAAATAACAAAAAATAAATAAAAATAAAAATTAAATAAAAATAAGTAAATAAATAAGTAAAAATAAATAAATAAGAATAAAAAATAAATAAGTAAATGAACTAATAAAAAAATAAATAAAAAATAAATAAAAAAATTAAATGTAAATAAATAAAAAATAAAAACATATAAATAAGTAAATAAATAAAAAATTAAATATATAATTAAATACATAAATAAATAAATAAAACTAAAAATAAATAAATAACTAAAAATAAATAAATAGAAATAAACAAAAAAGTAAATAAATGAAAAAATAAAAATAAATATATAAATAAATTAAAATAGAATAAAAATAAAAAAATAAAAATACATTAAAATAATAAATAAATAAAATGAACAAAATAAATAAATTAATAAAAAATAATTAAATTGATATAAATAAAAAATTAATGATAATAAATAAAAATAAATAAATAAAAACAAATAAAAATGAATAAAATAATTAAATAAAAAATAAACAAATACAAAATAAATAAAAAAAAATAAAAAAATAAAATAAAAATAATAAATAAATAAATATAAGCAAATAAAAATAAAGAAATAAATAAAAATAAATGAATAAATAAAAATAAGTAAATAAAGATAAATAAAATAAAAAACAAATAAAAAAATAATTAAATATAAATGAAAATAAATAAATAAAGGAAAATATATAAAAATAAATAAATAAACAAAAATAAAAGTAAATAAATAAATAAAAATAAATAAATAAAATAAATAAATACAAATAAAAAAATAAAAATAAATAAATACATAAATAAAAATAAGTAAAAGTAAATCAAAATAAATAAATAAAAATAATTAAATAAATAAAAAATAAATAATAATAAATAAATAAATAAATATATAGAAATAAATAAATAAATTAATTAAAATAAATAAAAATAATTAAATAAAGAAATAAATATAAATATGTAAAAATAAATAAAATTTAATTAAATAAATAATTAAATAAAATAAATAAATAGAAGAAATTAAATGAATAAAAAATAAATAAATAAAAAAATAAAAATAAAAATAAATAAAATAATTAAAAACAAATAAATAAAAAATTAAAATAAATAAATAAAAATAAAATAAATAAAACTAATAAAATAAAAAATAAAAATAAATAATTAGGAATGAATAATTAAGAATAAATAAATAAATAAAAATAAATAATAAATAAAAAAATAAATAAATAAAAATAGGATAAATAAATAAATTGAAAATAAATAAATAAATAAAAATAAATAACTGAAAATTTATGAATGAAATTAAATAAATAAAAAAATAAATGAAAATATATAAATAAAATTAAATAAATAAATTAATAAATAAATACTAAAAACGGATAAAAAAATAAATTAAAAATAAATAAATAAAAAAATAAATAAAAATAAATTAATAATAATTAAAAATAAATAAACAAATAAATAATATATAAATAAATAAAATTAAATGAAAAATTAAACTATATAAATAAATAAAAATGAATAAATGAAAAAATAAAAATAAATAAAAATAAATTAAATAGTAAAAATAAATAAAAACAAATTATTAAATAAAAATGAATAAATAGATAAATTAATAAAAATAAATAAATAAATAAAAATAAATAAATAAATAAACAAATAATAACGAATAAATAAACAAATAAATAACAATAAATAAATAAATAAAAATAAATAAGTAAATAAATAAAAGTACATAAATAAAAATAATTAAATAAAAATATATAAATAAATAATTAAAAATAAATAAAAAATAATTAAATAAATGAATAAATAAAAAAAATAAGTAAATAAAATAAAAAAAATAAATAATAAAAAATAAATAAAAGTAAATAAATAAATAAAAACAAATAAATAAATAAAAATAAAAATAAATAAATAAATAAATATAAAAATAACTAAAAAACAAAAATAAGTAAATAAAAATAAATAAATTAACATAGGTAAATAAATAAATACATAAATATATAAATACATAAATAAATAAAATAAATAAATAAATAAAATAAAAATAAAATAAAAAATAAATAAAAATAAAAATAAATAAAAAAATAAAAATAAATACATAAAATTAAAAAATAAATAAATAAAAAAAATAAATAACAAAAAATAAATAAAAAGATAAATAATTAAAATTAATAAAAAAACCAATAACAAAAATAAAAAAAAAATAAAAAAAATAAATGTAAATAAATAAGTAAATAAATGAAAATAAATAAATAAATGAAAATAAATAAATAAATGAAAATGAATAAATAAATGAAAATAAATAAATAAATAAATAAATGAAAATAAATAAATGAAAATAAATAAATGAAAATAAATAAATGAAAATAAATAAATAAATAAATAAATGAAAATAAATAAATAAATAAATGAAAATAAATAAATGAAAATAAATAAATAAATGAAAATAAATAAATAAATGAAAATAAATAAATAAATGAAAATAAATAAATAAATGAAAAGAAATAAATAAATGAAAATAAATAAATAAATGCATGAAAATAAATAAGTAAATGATAATGAATAAGTAAATGAAAATAAGCAAATGAAAATAAATAAATAAATGAAAAGAAATAAATACATGAGAATAAATAAATACATGAAAATAAGTAAATCAATTATAATCAATAAACCAATAATAATCAATAAATCAATAATAAGAAATAAATGAAAAAATAAAGAAATAAAGAAATAAGAATAAATAAAAAATAAATAAAGAAATAAGAATATATAAATAAAATAAGACAAATAACTAAATAAAAATCAAAATAAAAATAAATAAATAACAATAAATAAATAAAAAACAAATAAAGATAAAAAAATATATATAAATAACTAAATAATAAAAAAAATAAGTAAAAATAAATAAATAAGAATAAAAAATAAATAACTAAACAAATAAAAAATAAACAAAAAAAATTAAATAAATGCAAATAAATACAAAATAAAAACATAAGTAAATAAAAAAATTAAATATATAAGTAAATAAAAAAATTAAATATATAAGTAAATAAAAAAATTAAATATATAAATATATAAAACTAAAAATAAATAAATATAAATAAATAAATAAAAATAAATAAAGAAAATAAATAAAAAAGAAAATAAATAAAAAAGAAAATAAAAAAAAAATAAATAAAAATAAATAAATTAAATAAATAAAATAAATTAATAAAAAATAATTAAACTGATATAAATAAAAAATAAATAATATTAAATAAAAATAAATAAATAAATCAATAAATAAAAACAAAGAAAAAGAAATAAAATCATTAAATAAGAAATAAAAAATAAATGAAAATAAATAAAAAAATAAACATAAAAAATAGATAAATAAATAAATAAAAATAAGCAAAAAAAAAATAAATAAAAAATAAACGAATAAATAAAATAAATAAATAAAAATAAATAAATAAATGAAAAAATAATTAAATATAAATGAAAATAAATAAATAAATGAAAATAAAAGTAAATATAAAAATAAATAAAAATAAATAAACACAAATAAAAATTATAAATAAAAAATAAATAACAATCCATAAATAAAAATAAGTAAAAATAAATAAAAATAAATAAATAGAAATAATTAATAAATAAATAAAAAATAAATAATAAATAAATAAATAAATATATAGAAATAAATAAATGAATAAATTAAAATAAATAAAAATAATTAAATATAAAGAAATAAATCTAAATAAATAAAAATAAATAAAATTAAATAAATAAATAGTTAAATAAATAAACAATTAAAATAAATAAATAAAAGAAATTAAATGAATAAAAAATAAATAAAAATAAAATAAAAAAATAAATAAACAAAATAAATAAAAATAAAATAAATTAAAAATAAATAAATAGAAAATTAAAAAATAAAAATAAAAAAAATTAATAAAAAATAAAAAATAAAAAAAAAATTAATAAAAAAGTAAATAAATAAAAATAAATAAATAAGAATGAATAATTAAAAATAAATAAATAAGTAAAAATAATAAAATAAAAAATAAAAATAAATAAATAAATAATTAAAAATAATAAAAAATAAATAAATAAAAATAAATTAATAAATAACTAAATTGAAAATAAATAAATAAATATATAAAAATAAATAACTGAAAATTTATGAATAAAATTAATAAATAAAAATAATGAAAATTTATGAATAAAATTAAATAAATAAATTAATAAACAAATGACTAAAAATGCAGAAATAAAAATAAATAAATGATAATAAATAAATAAAAAATAAATAATAATAAATAAAAATAAATAAATAAACAAATAAGTAAATAAAGAAATAAATATATAAAAAATAAACAAACAAACAAGCAAATAAAAAAAAAATAAATAAATAAGAAAAAAATAAAATAAAAATAAATAAATAAATAAAAATAAAAAAATAAAGATGAAAAATAAAAATAAAAATAAAATAAATAAATAAATAAAAAATAAATAAATAAATAAATTAATAAAAATAAGTAAATAAATAAAAATAAATACATAGAAATAAATAAGTAAAAAAATAAAAACAAATAAAAACAAAATAAATAGATAAATAAAATAAATAAAAATGAAAAATTAAATAATAAATAAATAAATAAAAATAAATAAAAATATATAAATAAAAATAAATAAATAAAAAATTAAATAAGTAAAAATAATAAATAAAAAGAAATAGATAAAAATAAATAAATAAATATAAAATAAAAATAAATAAATAACTAAAAAAATAAAATAAAAAAATAAATAAAAATAAATAAATAGATAAAAGTAAATGAATAAAAACTAAATAAGTAAATAAAATAAATAAACAAATAAAAATAATTAATTAAATAAAAATAAACCAAAATTAAAAAATCAATAAAAATAGATAAAATTAAATAAATATAAACAAATAAATAAAAATAAATATATCAATAAATAAAAATAAATAAAAAATAAATACAAATAAGTAAATAAATAAATAAATAAAATGAATAAAAATGAAAATAAAAATAAAAGTAAAATAAATAAATAAGAAAAAATAAATAAAAATAAATAAATAAATAAAAATAAATGAATGAATAAAAATAAATAAAAATTAATAAATAAAATAAATAAAAATAAATAAATAATAAATAAATAAATTAAAATAAATAAAAATAAAAATAAACAAATAAAAATAAGTAGTAAGTAAATAAAAAAAATTAAATAAATAAATAAAGGAACAAAAAAATAAACAAATAGATAAATAAAAAAATAACTAAAATTTAAAAAATGTATAAACTTAAAAAAATATAAATAAATACATAAATAAAAATAAATAAATGACTAAAAATAAATAAAAATTAAATAAATATATAAATAAAATAAATACAATAAATAAAATAAACAAATGAAATAATTAAATAGAAATAATAATTAAAAATAAATAAATAAAAAATCAGTCAATAAATAAAAATAAATAAATCAATTAATAAATAAAAATAAATAAATAATTAAAAAATAAATTATGAAAAATTAATAAATAAATAAAATAAAATAAAACTAATAACTAAATAAATATAAATATAAAAAATATATAAAAAAATAAATAGATAAATAAATAACCAACAAATAAAAATAAAAATAAATAAAAAAATAAAAAATCATTAAAAATCAATAAATAAATAAAAATAAATTAAATAAAAATAAAATAAAAATTAAAAAATAAATAAACAAATAAAAAATAAATAATAATGAATAAATAAAAGAAAATATATAAAAAATAAAAATATATAAATAAAAAATAAAAGTAAATAAATAAAAATAAATAAAAAATAAATAAATAAAAATAGATAAGTAAAAATGGATAAATAAAAACGAATAAAAATAAATTAAATTAAATAAAGAAATAAATAAATAAAAATAATTAAATTAATAAAAATAAATAAAAAATCAATAAATAAATAAAAATAAAAAATGAAATAAAGAAATAAATGAAAATAAATAAATAAAAATAAATTAAATAAATAAAAATAAATAAACAGATACAAAAAAAATTTAAATAAGTAAAAAAAATAAATAATAAATAAATAAATAAAAAGTAAACAAATAAAAAATAATAAATAAATAAATTAAAATAAATAAAAACCAGTAAACAAATTAATAAATAAATTGGTAAATACAAATAAATTAATATAAATTAATAAAAATATATTATTAAATAAAAATCAATAAATAAAAGTAAATAAATAAAAACAAATAATAAAAATATATAAATAAAGAAATAAATAAACAAATAAATAAACGAATACACAAATAAATAAATAAGTAAATAAATAATTAAATAATAAAAATAAGTAAAAAAATATATAATTAAAATAAATAAAAATAAATAAAAAAAATAAATAAATAAAAGTAAATAAATATAAATAAATAAATAAAATAAATAAAAATAAAAACAAATAAATAAATAAATAAAAATACATAAAAATTAAAACAAATAAATACATAAAAATAAATAAATAAGATAAATAAATAAATAAATAAAAATAAGTAAATAAAATAAGAATAAAAAATTAAATAAAAATAGATAAATAAAAAAAATGAAAATAAACAAATAAAAATAAATAAATAAATAAAAATAAGTACAAAAAATAAAAATAAATGATTAAATAAAAAAAGATAAATAAATAAAAAATAAATAAAAATAAATAAATGAAAAAATAACTAAATAACTAAAAATTAAATAAAAATAAATAAACAAATAAAAATAAATAAATAAAAATTAAATAAAGAAATAAATATAATAAATAAATAAAAATAAGTGAAAAATCAATAAAAATAAAGTAAATATATAAATAAATAAATAAATAAATAAAAATAAATAAATCTCCCCAAAAAATAAATAAATAAACAATTAAAGATATAAATAAAAATAAAAAATAAATAATGAAAAAATAAAAATAAATAAATAAATGAAAGTAAATAAATAAATCAAATAAAAAAAATAAAATTAAATAAAAATAAAATAAATAAAGAATAAATAATAAATAAATAATAAAAATAAATGAATAAATGAAAATAAATTAAAATTAAAAATAAATAAATAATAAAATAAATAATTAAAAATAAATAAGTAAATAAATAAAAATAAATAAAAA
>JANJGK010005332.1:30000-32500 GCA_039081455.1 Macrobrachium rosenbergii
ATATATAAATGAAGTTAAATAAGTAAATAAATAAATAAATAAAATCAATCAATAAAAATAAATCAATAAATCAATAAATAAAAAAAATCAATAAGTAAAAAATAATATATAAAAATAAAAAAAAAAATAAAAAAAAAAAAAAATAAATAATTAAATGAATAAAAATAATAAAAAAATAAATAAACAAATAATAAATAAATAAAAATAAATAAATAAAAGTAAATTAATAAATAAAAATAAGTAATAAATATATATAAATAAAATAAATAAAAATATATACATAAAAATACATAAATAAAAAAATAAAATAAAATTAATAACTAAATAAAAATACAAATAAATAAAATAAATAAATAAAAAACCAAATAAATAAAAAAATATAATTAAATAACTTAATAAAAAAATAATTAAAAGGAAATAAATAAATAAAAATATATAAATTAACAAAAAATAAATAAAAATAAATAAGTAAAAAACAAAAAATTAAATAATTTAAATAAAAAATAAATAAACGAAAATAAATAAAAAATAAAAATATATAAATTAAGTAAATAAATAAAAATAAATAAATAAATAGACAAATAACTAAAAAATTAAATAAGTAAAAATGAATGAATAAAAATAAATAAATAAAACAAATAAATAAAATTAAATTAATAAATAAATATCACTAAATAAATAAAGAAAAATAATTAAATTAATCAAAATAATTAAATTAATACAAATAAATAATAAATTATAAAAACGTAAATGAAAATAAATAAAAATAAAATCTAAAAATAAATAAATATATAAAAAAAAAAAATAAATAAAAATAAACGGATAAAAAATAAACATAAATAAATAAATAAATAAATAAATAAATAAATAAATAAAATAAATAAAAATAAATGAGAATAAATAAAAATAAATAAATAAAGATCAAATAAAAATAAATAATTAAAAATAAATAAAAATAAAAAATAAATAATTAATAAATAAAAAATATAAATAAAAATAATTAAAAAATTTAATATAAAAAATATATAAAAGTAAATAAATAAAAATAAATAAAAACCTACAAATACATAAATAAATTAACCAAAAATAAATAAAAATAAATCAATAAAAATAAAAAATAAAAATTAATAAATAAAAATAAATTAAAAAAATAAATAAAATAAATAAAAATAAATTAAGAAATAAAAATAGATAAAAATAAACAAATAAATAAATAAATAAATAAATAAATAAATACATAAATAAAAAAAATAAGTAAAAAAAGGAATATATAAAAATAAATAAAAATAAATAAACAAAAAAATACTAAAAATAAAAATAATAAATAAAAAAGTAAATAAAGATAAATATATAAATAAAAATAAACAAAAATAAAAATAAATTATAGAAATAAATTTTAAAAATAAATAAATAAAAATAAATATATAAATAAAAAACTTATTAAAAAAATAAATTTTTTAAAATAAATAAATTAAAATAGATAAATAAATAAATGGAAATAAATAAATAAATAAATAAAAATAAATAGATTAGTAAAAATAAATAAGTAAATAAATAATAAATTAAGATAAATAAATAAAAAAATAAATGAAAATAAATAAATAAAAATGAATAATGATAAATAAAAATACATAAAAATAAATAAAATCAATAAAAAATAAAAATAAATAAATAAATAAAATAAATAAAAAATAAATAAAATAAATAAAAATAAAAAATAAAATAAAAATAAATTAATATAATAAAAATAAACAAATAAAAATAAAAATAAAAACAAATTAATAAGTAAAAATTAAAAATAAATCAATAAAAAAATAATAAAAGTAAATAAATATAAATTAAATAAATAAATAAATGAATAAAATAAATAAATAAATAACAATAATAAAAACAAATAAAAATCAATAAAAAATAAATAAAATAAATAAATAAATGTACAAATAAAAGTAAATAAATAAAAATAAATAAATAAAAATAACAAATAAATAAATAAAAATAAATAAATAAATAAAAACAAACAAATAAATAAAATAAATAAATTAATAAAATAAATAAATAAATAAAATTAAATAAAAATAAAAGTAAATAAATAGATAAAATTAAATAAAAATAAAAGTAAATAAGTAAATAAACAAGAATAAATAAATAAAAATAAATATAAATAAATGAATAAATAAAATTAAAAAAATAAATAATGAAAAACAAATAAATAAATGTATAAAAAATACATAAATAAAAATAAAAAATAAATAAAAGTAAATGAATAAATAAATAAATAAAAAATAAATAAAAATAAATATATAAATAAAAGTAAACAAATATAAATAAAAATAAAAATAAATAAATAAATATTATATAAAAATTTAAATAAATAAATTAATAAAAATGAATAAAAAACATATAAATAGAAGTAAATAAATATATACAATAAATAAATAAATAATTTTAAAAATCAATAAGATAAAACGAATAACTCAAAAACAAAAACAAAAAAAATGAA
>JANJGK010005332.1:40000-48073 GCA_039081455.1 Macrobrachium rosenbergii
TCTTAACTGACAGCTACAGAGTTTTTCGAGCGAAAGTGAATGTTAGCAGTCTTGTAAAGATACATTTGTATGAAAGTTTGATACCTGGAAAAGCGTGACATTTATAGAATGGGGTAATTATTCTGAAGAATGAGTCAATGGTCATGAAAAGTGAAAGACTGGTGATGTATTAGCACAGAGTAATTGGAGGACTTAACAGAATTACATAAATGGCTTCATTTATACAAAAAAGGACAGAAAGACGAGTAATGACCAATTAGAATTTGGGGTTGGGTCCTGACCTGTGTTAATTTCCGACCTGTCCCTTCTTGAATAACAAATTCACCTTAGTCAGCATAGCACTGAATAATCCCTCGGATTCCAGTGCTTGGCTTCAAGCTTAAATTTCATATTCCGTTCCACTCCATTCCTTAGTCAGCATGCGATGACATCTGCCCGGCATAAACGTTCCATAAATGTCTGAGTATTCCAATCTGATTCCTGGTCAACATTCAGGATTTGCAGGAAAGGCCACCAGAACACCATAATGAAAGCAGTCGCTATTCCCAGATTAGATTCCTTGGTAGGTCTGAAGGAGACCCAGCAGAGGAATGCGAGATATAACAGCAGCTGAGGAGGAGGAGGAGGAGGAGGAGGAGGAGGAGGAGGAGGAGGAGGAGGAGGAGGAGGAGGCCTCTCACCAACAACCGCGTCTCTCGCCTTGCCTGACTGGCTTTGCTTTGTCCTGAGGACAAGTTCTGATTCAGTGGAGCGCTGCCTTTGGGTCTTTCTTATGAGGCGATCAAGGGATGACTTGGAGGAATACTTGAGTGATTTAGTCTTTAACAAGGAATTACATGATAGAATTTGCCTTTTCAGACATCATTATTGTAAATAACTGAGCTATAAGAATTGTAATTCCTACCTATATCAAAGATTTATAGGATATTATTTAAACGATGTCCTTTAGCATTCCATCATGGTTATCAAACAATCTCTCTCTCTCTCTCTCTCTCTCTCTCTCTCTCTCTCTCGCTCTCTCTCTCAGTAAATACTTGAGCTATGGATAAAGTAATTCCTACCTCTAACCGAGATCATAAGATATCTCCTGAAAACGCAGTCAGCCCTCTGCGGATCAAACCCAGCCTCGAATCGCCGATCTTGATCCATCAACTCTGACTTTGTGAGCTTCTCTGAATGAGGACCCCATGAACTGGTGACATTCTGGTAGCCTGAGGCCCGTCTCTGCTAAAGCAGCTAAGTGATTACCGAACTACTAAAGGTCAATATTAAAACGGTTCTTCAAACCATTAAGTGTCTATTTTATAAGGAAAACGGAAGAGGAAATCGGTTTGTAATGGAATAATCCACTCGACTGACTTGACGCGACATTGCCTCAAGATCTCGGCAGAAGCTCCGAGGTGACACTCCATTACCTCTGACAACATTCCTGACTCGGTTCCACCGAGAGAGAGAGAGAGAGAGAGAGAGAGAGAGAGAGAGAGAGAGAGAGAGAGAGAGAGAGAGAGAGAGAGAAGTTGAAGACTTGAAGTTCATGAAGGTGAGTCTTACTGTGAATGGAACCAAAGCAATAAAGAGGAAAGTATTCAAAAGAGGAGGGTCTCGTGTGTGGATATTGCTCTAGGCCGATGTTGTCAAACCATGAACTGTCATGTTGTTGTCACACACTCAAGGCTGATGTTGATACACCAAATATTTTCATGTCAAACCTCGAATTCCCATGTTGTCACACTATCAAGGCAATGTTGTGACACCAATAAGTTCCATGTTGTCAGATCATGGAGCATCATTTCACACTATCAAGGTTGATGCTATCACACCAAGAAGTTTCATCTTGTCAGACCCCAAAGTTTCACGCTGTCACACTGTACACGCAGATGTTGTCACACCAAGAAGTTTCATGTTGTCACACCATGAAGTGTCATGTCACATTATCAAGGCCCATGTTGTCACACCAAGAAGTTTCATGTCAGACCATAAAGGGTCATGTCTGACTAACAAGGCACATGTTGTCACATCAAGAAGTTTCATGTTATCAGACCACAAATTGTCATGTCACACTATCAAGGCCCATGTTGTCACACTAAGAAGTTTCATGTTGTCAGAACACAGAGTGTCCTGTTGCCACACTATCAAGACCCCTGTTGTCACACTAAGATTTTTCATGTTGTCAGATCACAAAGTGTCATGTCACAATATTAATATCAATATTGTCACACCAAGAATTTTTATGTTGTCAGAACACAAAGTTTCATGTCACACTATCAAGCCTATGTTGTCACACACTATCAAGGCCCATTTTGTCAGACCACAAAGTATCATGTTATTAGACGACAAAATGTCATGTCTTACTATCAAGGCCCATGTTGTCACACTAAGGAGTTGCATGTTGTCAGACCACAAATTGTCATGTTGTCATACTGTCAAGGCCATGTTGTCATACCAAGTTTCATGTTGTCAGACCACAAAGTGTCATGTTGTCACACTATCAAGGCCCAAGTTGTCAAACCAGGAAGTTTCCTGTTGTCAGATCACAAAATGTCATGTTGTCACACTATCAAGGCCCATGTTGTCACACTAAGAAGTTGCATGTTGTCAGACCAGACAGTGTTATGTCACATTATCAAGGCCCATGTTGTTACAACAAGAATTTTCATGTTGTCAGACCATAAAGTTTCATGTTTCACATTATCAAGGCCCATGTTGTCACAATAAGTTTCATGTTGCCAGACCACAATGAGTCATGTTATCACATTATCAAGGCCAATGTTTTCACACTATGAAGTTTCAAGTTGTCAGACCAAAAAGTGTCATGTCACACTATCAAGGCCCATGTTGTCACACTTAGAAGTTTCATGTTGTCAGACCACGAAGAGTCATGTTGTCACACTATCAAGGCCCATGTTGTCACACCAAGAAGTTTCATGTCAGGCCACAAAATGTCATGTTGTCAGACTATCAAGGCCCATGTTGTCACACTAAGAAGTTTCATGCTGTTAGACCACAAAGTGTCATGTTGTCATCACCCAAAGTGTCATAATGTCAGACCACAAAGTGTCATGTCACACTATCAAGGCTCATGTTGTCACACCCAGAAGTTTCACCCTATCAGACCACAAAGTGTCATGTTGTCACACTATCAAGTTCGATGTTGTCACACTAAGAATTTTCATGTTTTTAGACCACAAAGTGTCATGTTGTCAAAATATCAAAGCCCATGTTGTCACACTAAGAAGTTCCATGTCAGACCACAAAGTGTCATGTCGTCACACTATCAAGGCCCATGTTGTCACACCAAGAAGTTTCATGTTATCATAACCCAAAGTGTCATGTCAGACTATCAAGGCCCAAGTTGTCACACCAAGAATTTTCATGTTGTCAGACCAGAAAGTGTCATGCTGTCAGACTATCATGGCCGATGTTGTCACACTAAGAAGTTTCATGTCAGACCACAAAGTGTCATGTCACACTATCAAAGCCCATGCTGTCACACCAAGAAGTTTCATGTTGTCATAACCCAAAGTGTCATGTTGTCAGAACATCAAGGCCCATGTTGTCACACTAAGAAGTTGCATGTAGGCAGACCACAAAGTGCCATATTGTCACAATACTGAGGGTGATGTTGTCACACCAAGAATTTTCATGTTGTCAGACTATCAAGGCCGATGTTGTCACACTAAGAAGTTCCATGTAGTCAGACCACAAAGTGTCATGTTGTCAGACCACAAAGTGTCATTGTCAGACCACCAAGGCCCATGCTGTCATACTAAAAATTTTCATGTTGTCAGACCACAAAGTGTCATGTCAGACTAACAAGGTCCATGTTGTCACTCCAAGAAATTTTCTGTTGTCAGAACACAA
Organism: Macrobrachium rosenbergii; assembly: GCA_039081455.1. Classification (NCBI taxonomy): domain Eukaryota; kingdom Metazoa; phylum Arthropoda; class Malacostraca; order Decapoda; family Palaemonidae; genus Macrobrachium; species Macrobrachium rosenbergii. Next base: position 43,862 of record JANJGK010005332.1, read on the forward strand.
AGTGTCATGTTGTCACACCCAGAAGTTTCATGCTATCAGACCACAAAGTGTCATGTTGTCACACTATCAAGTTCGATGTTGTCACTAAGAATTTTCATGTTTTCAGACCACAAAGTGTCATGTTGTCACACTATCAAAGCCCATGTTGTCACACTAAGAAGTTTCAAGTCAGACCACAAAGTGTCATGTTGCCACACTACCAAGCCCCATGTTGTCACACCAAGAAGTTTCATGTTATCATAACCCAAAGTGTCATGTTGTCAGACTATCAAGGCCCAAGTTGTCACACTAAGAATTTTCACGTTGTCAGACCACAAATTGTCATGCTGTCAGACTATCATGGCCGATGTTGTCACACTAAGAATTTTCATGTTGTCAGACCACAAAGTGTCATGTTGTCAGACTATCAAGGCCCATGTTGTCACTCCAAGAAATTTCATGTTGTTAGACCACAAAGAGTCATGTTGTCACATTATCAAGGCCCATGTTGTCAGAACACTGTGTCACGTTGCCAGACTATCATGGCCAATGTTGTCACACTAAGAAGTTTCATGTTGTCATTTAACAAAGTGTCATATTGTCAGACTATCAAGGCCCATGTTGTCACACCATGAAATTTCATGTCAGACCACAAAGTGTCATGTTGTCACAATACTGAGGGTGATGTTGTCACACCAAGAAGTTTCATGTTATCAGACCACAAAGTGTCATGTCACACTATCAAGGCCCATGTCACACCAAGAAGTTTTATATTGTCAAACCACAAAGTGTCATGTTGTCAGACTATCAAGGCCCATGTTGTCACACCAAGAAGTTTTCTGTTGTCAGGTAGCAAAGTGTCATGTTATCAGACTATCAAGGACCATGTGGTCTCACTGAGAGTTTCATGCTGTCAGACCACAAAGACTCATGCTGTCACACTATCAAGCCCATGTTGTCACACCAAGACGTTTCCTGTTGTCAGACCACAAAGTGTCATGTTGTCAGATTATCCAGGCCCATGTCAGATTATCAAGGCCCATGTTGTTACATTAAGAAGTTTCATGTTGTCAGACCACAAAGACTCATGTCACACTATCAAGGCCCTTGTTGTCACCCCAAGAAGTTTCATATTGTCAGACCACAAATTGTCATGTTGTCGTAGTATGCACGCTGATGTTGTCACACCTAGTAGTTTCATGCTGTAGCACTATGAAGGTCAATGTTGTCACACCAAAAAGCATCATGCTGTCAGCCCGTGAAGTGTCATGTTGTCACAGGATATGAACCCATGTTGTCACACCAAAAAGTGCAATGTTGTCAGTCCATGAGGTTTCACGTTGTCATAGTGAAAACTCATATAGTCCCACCAAAAAGTATCATGTACGCTCGTGAAGTTTCAAGTTGTCACTTTATGAAGTCTCATGTTGTCAGTCCATGAATTCTCATGTCAGACTATGAATACCGATGCTGTCACACCAATAAGTTTCATTGCAAATTATTGATGGTTTACGAATAAACGACAATAAAAAAATATTAGTTCGTACGTTTGCCTACAAAACCTCTCTCTCTTTCTCTGTCCTACCTCTCTCTCTCTCTCTCTCTCTCTCTCTCTCTGTCCTACCTCTCTCTCTCTCTCTTATTCCTAACTCTCTCTCTCTCTCTCTCTCCCTCTCTCTCTCATTCCATTGCATTACGAAAATTCCGTCTCCCTAAATCAGGGTGTCACTTACATTCCCCAATACAGAATAATTACTTAATATCAAAAACACATTTTCCAGCGTTAATTTCATTCAATCTTTTCTGTTATTCGTAATCAGAGAGAGAGAGAGCGAGAGAGAGAGAGAGAGAGAGAGAGAGAGAGAGAGAGAGAGAGAGAGAGAGAGAGAGAGAGAGAGAGAGAGAGAGAGAGAAATCATTCGTAAAAGCTGGAATTAAAAGTAACATCGACTAGGCCTAATCCAGGTCAAGCAGACAACCTATTTTGAACTTGCTTTCCAAGACAACTAAAATGCGAAGGATGACAGTTAATGTCCTTATTTTGAGAAAGGATCCATCCTACGCCACAGACGCCCAGACCCTGAGGGAGGGAATCCTCCTCCTCCTCCTTCCCGTCTGAGGAATGTTCTTCTTCCCTTGAGAGGAGACTTCGGAGGGAATTAGTGGACATATTGAAGGCTTCATTTACTTTGAGAGAGAGAGAGAGAGAGAGAGAGAGAGAGAGAGAGAGAGAGAGAGAGAGAGAGAGAGAGAGAGAGAGAGAGAGAGAGAGATTTAGCACCAGTCATTTCCACATTTCCAGAAAGAAATGCAGAGCAAAATTCAGTCAATTGTCTTGTTTTGTTCTTGTGTAAAATAATTAGTAATCAACTGGATTATATCAACGATTATATGATTATGGAATAATTGTGTATTTATGTATAATGCTCATGAATTATTTTCTTTTAAGATGACACCCTGTAACTGGAGTCTGTCTTTGTCGTAGTCGACCATAAACATTGCACCGCCAGTTACTCGTACAAATGAATCAGTCGGCCTTCCTAAGAAGCTATGCTTGAAAACCACTGATTGATAGAACTGAGATTGAAGGTTTAAGTTTTAGTGACGTTTATATACCAAAACTTCCTTATAATTAAACATTCGTACATAGGTTTCATTCAACAACTTCTGAAACTTATTGCTGTATTTGTATGAATATGCATACATACATAGATACCTTGATGACTGAGATATTGATAAGTTTCAGATCAAACAACCTATTTTTGCTAAATGTTTTGTGCTGTTTATTTATATAAAGGTGTATACTGATTAAAACTCTTGTGCTTACACAGTCCATTATCACAATGTGTATGGAAGTGTATGCATACAGCCGTCATATTTATATTATTGTAACATTACCTAAAATTGGCATAATATTACCTTCTGGAATCATCTCAAAAGGACTTATTAAACGTCAAAGGAATATTTATATTAAATTGATCGTGTCTAAAATATTACGGAATTTGGAAATAAAATGGGTAAAAATGCTTCATAATGTTTTATACATTTATACTGCTGTTGGGGCGATTATTCAACCACTTTTATATCATGTAATATTTTAATTAAATTAAAGGCACATTATACAAGTGCCTTTACATCTAGCCAAATTTTTGCCACCCCTCAGAATGAGGCTTTCTCTTCAGGCCACCCACTCCTCTCCCCTCCTAGTTTCAGTACCTCGTGAGCTCGTGTCCGGGTCTGAGTGAAGTGTTGCCTAAACGAATCACCTTTAATGTTGTACCCTTCAACTGCACACATTTCTGGAGCCCCCCCCCCTCTCTCTCTCTCTCTCGATGAGACCTTACCCAGAAGAAGTACAAACTGTGCTGATGTTGCCTCAATCATCATTCTTGCCAGAACTGAGCAAAAAGTTAGAGAAATTGGGAAAATCATTGGTGTTTATGGGCGACCAGTGTACCGCTTCATTGCCCAGGTAAGGAATGGGATAAGCTTTATTTGTCCCTTGTACCAGGTACCAGGAAGACCCCAGAAGACAACGTATACAACCCAGAAGCTTATTGCAAGACAGGTGACTGCAAATATGCAAACCCAAGGTCTCCTGAACCAGAAGTGGAGAGATAGAACGCAAGCGCTGAGGGAACGTGCATGATTGCTTGGGTTTCAAGAGTTTTCTTGGCTGTCGAAAGCCTCTGATGTCCTACGATCAAGGAAGGAAGCATAGGACTGAAGGAGAGTCCTTTGGAAAAACCTGCAATGTCCTATGTTCCAAGAAGGAAGCGCAGGACTGAAGGAGAATCCTTAGGAGAAAACCTGCAATGTCCTACAATCAAAGAAGGAAGCGTAGGGCTGAGGGAGAATCCTTAGGAGAAAACCTGCAATGTCCTACGGTCAAAGAAAGAAGCGTAGGACTGAGGGAGTCCTTAGAGGAAAACAAGCAATGTCCTACGATCAAAGAAGGAAGTGTAGGACTGAAAGAGAATCCTCAGGAAAAAACCTTCAATATCCTACTATCAAACTTCGAAGACGCCTTGACATTACTGGGAACTGATCACGGTCATGTGTACAGTAAGAAGGGGTCGGATACCCATGCCCCCTAGGCTCATTGTTAATCTATACCCCAAAGCAACCTGATTAGGTGATGGTATGGGCCAGCGTTGGGTACTCTGGCTTTGGTGGAGGTGTCTTGTCAGACAGAAACATCAAGATGAATCAGCTCATTCATTGAATACACCT
>JANJGK010005336.1:0-47907 GCA_039081455.1 Macrobrachium rosenbergii
TTTGTAAATCACTTTTGATTCGATCATTCCTTGCTCAGAACTGCAATATTCTTGTCCAAAATACGTTGATAAATTTCATTTTGTTGGTCTGCCTGGATCTTCATATTGTCTATGACGGGCGGCGGCATTTTCGCTCTGGGGGAGGACTGTAGGCAAGTGGATTTGTACCGTCTTCCCTTGCGTCGAATTTTGGGTCGTCTTTCCTTTGCATGAAATACTCATTTCCAATTGAAGTTAATTTAGATATCCCTAAAGACTTATCATTTGAGATTATGAGAAAAAGATGGGAATAGGAATAATCTAACTGGTTTTCTCACCCACCTGTGAAAATGCAGTGGTCCACTTGCGCTGATTTTCTTCGGTGGCCAATAGGTGGCGTTCACGACTTGCTTATGGTCAAAATTACTGTCAATTTTTTGGTGGAGAAAGGACCGCATGGGGACCACGTGGCCGCCTTAGAGTATACGGAGGAGTGAAGACATAATTAAAGTATGATTTCATTAATGGATCATCTTGATACTATTTCGTAGGCTAATTAGTGGAAAATTCCCAATTATCGTTGGTTTAATTGCGAGGCTGAAATTGAACTCGTACTGAAGAGTAATTTAACCTTTGATCACATGACCAATACAGTTTAGTTTCATTTACATGAAACTTCGTCAAGACTATTGGACAAATCCTGTATTCAGACCCGAATCATTCAATGACAAAAGAAATTCATGAACAGGTCATGCAATCATTTCATTCCAGAATGACTTTCTCAGAAGGCTGTTATAAAGGACAACAAATATCCACACTCATTGCAATGTCCCAGACGGAAGTGCCGTGTGCAATATGCTAATAATAGGGTCAATATGGTAATGTTGCAATGAATGTGAAATTCACCGAAAATAGTGAAGCAATCTTTCCTTCTAACTGGGTAAGTGTTGGTCACTGGGCTTCTGATTGATGACCGATTTGTAGAAGTTACAATATTCTGCAATCTGCTTGCAAGACGACAATGTTGAAAGCAAGGGAATATTCGTCAGCAGAGCTCTAGGAAATCACTCCAGGATTCTTTCCTGGGAGCAAAACAGCTTTGCTTTGAAATTGGATAAAATGCATCTATTAGATTTTAGAAGGCCAAACTAACTTTTAAAGCTCTGAACTGGATAAAAGGCAGTCTGTTGGGACTCAGATGATAAATATGTATTCGAAATAGCAATATATTGCAAGTTGCTTGCAATATGGGAAGGTTGCAAACAAACTCATAGCATACAAAATAGCAAGACAATGAGGCTGTTTTTGGGGAACGATCCAGCCTTTGCTTCAGACTGAACAAAGGCAAAGGGATCGGTCTGTTGTGCCAAAAATGCAGTCAAATTGCAGTATATTCCAGCTTGCTTGCATTATTGTAATGTTGCACGCCAGTATATTTGATCAAAACGCTAAAGCTATCGCCTCTGGAGTTTTGGGGGGACCAGAATGGCTTCGCCTTCCAAGTTGATAAAATACAAATTCATGTCCTACTAACGTTCATTATGCACAGGAAGTTGCAACATATTGCAACTTTCCTGCAATAAGAATGTTTCAAGCGAGGCATACTTGGCCAACACAGCAAGGCTGTGGCTTTGGGATTTTTTCTCTTGGCAAACAAACTTTTCCTTCGAACTGAATCAGATACAATATATTGACATTCTGATCGCAAAAACACATGAGACTTTGCAACATATTTTAATGACCTTGCAACCTATCAATGTTGCAATGAACCCCAGATTCGTCAGAAAGCAAAACTAATTTATAGCCTCAGGATTTGTTTGTCTGCCTAATTGATTCTCCTTTCGTCCTGGATAAAATTCAGTTTATTGGCCCACCAATGACCAATATACAGTACACTGCATTCGCAGTTGCAGAACATTGGTGATTTGTACCCTTACGCTCCCATAATGAAGGCATTTGTGCCTTAATCCTCCACATAATGTCAAATTAATGAGCGGTAATTCTCAGTAACTATGGAGAATAAAAAGTAAGTTTCCCAACAATAATATCAAAGAATTCTTTCAGAAGGACGTTAATGTTGAGTTAGAGTTACTTTCAAATTGGAAATGTTTTAATTGGGGTGCAATTTGAGTAAAATAGGATATATTATTCTTCCAATATACGTTGCTGTCATCATATGCTCCATTCCAACCGGTCTGGGCAAATTCCTATTCCCACTGCAACCACAGACAGTCCTTCCTACCTTAGACGTTGCCTGAAGGTTCTCAGATATTTTGGTTTCATAAAATGATGAAGCAAAAATTCATCAGTTTCAGCAGATGAGTTGAAGAAGAATCTCTATTTGATCTGTTTATGATGAACATTAAGAATATATCAACACCAACAATATAGTTTGTTAATCTTAAAAGATTTTTAGTATATAAATAAAGATACTTGTATGTTTATTTTTGCAGGATTCCCCCCCCCACCACCCCCCAAAAATAAAAACTGTTAAAGGTAAATTTGTTCCCAGCATGCATTTGGGGTCGGGGTAAAACACACCACGATCTTTATGTCTGCGAACAGTAACTGCAGAGTTGAAGGAACTGCCAATCTATACGGCTTCTAAAGCAGGTGAATTCAGGATATTTCGTTATTCCGAGTAGTCTGTAGTCAGTTCAGAAATCTCAGTTTCAAATTAATGACTTTTCATTCAGTTGTCTCATGCTGAGAGCTGTGACATTGCCGTTCAAAATGCGGTGTTGAATCTAATTATGTTGGTGTGCCTGGGTCTTCTTCATGTCGTCTATGATTCTTGTGTTATTTTTCTTTTTATGAATGATTTATTACCAATTGGTATTTCATTTAGTTATCTCAACATAAATATCATCATCTTATATAATGAGGGAAAACTTCTCATAAAAATAATTTAGCTAGCTTGCACGCCCATCTTGGAAGATGCAGTGGTCCACTTGCGCTGATTTTCTTCGGTGGCCAAAAGGTGGCGTTCACGACTTGCTTATAGTTAAAATTGCTGTACATTTTTTGATGGAGAAGGACCGCATGGTGACCACGTGGCCGCCTTAGAATATAGGGAGACTTGAAGACGAAACTGAAATCCGATTTCACTCATTATTTTGATACAGTTTTCTGAGATAATGAATGGAAAAGTCCCATTGTTCGCTTCTTAAGATAGAAGAATGAAAATGAACTCAAACTGAAACGAAATATTTAGCCTTTGAACACATTATTAACTCCCTATAATCACATGACCTACACAGTTTAGTTTCTTCTGTATAAAACTGAATCAAGACTACAAGCAATTGCTATATTTGTACCCACTTGATTAACCTACAAAATAAGGACATGAGAATGACCTGCAATCATTTCATTTCATGAACACGTTCTCAGGGGGATATTATCACGAACATCAATAAAAATCAAAATAATATGGAAAAATTATGCCATATCCATGGGATATTCATATGTGAACTAAGGACCAGAGAGAGAGAGAGAGAGAGAGAGAGAGAGAGAGAGAGGTGGGGTCATGTCCCCTGATGCAGATTGCTCTACAGTGCGTAATAAAAAGAATGACATTATTATAGAACAGAGATATGATGACGTCACTTGCCAAGAGTTCTAAGACGTTTGTGGAAGTCTGTGGAAAGACATTTGTACTGATGTAACATCTATTGATGTAGAATGTAAAGAGGGGGAATGAAAGGAATGTTATATTTGAATGTTTGCCACCGTCCCTCGGGCAGTGCTGTACAAGATTCAGAGTCCTTCTGTTGATTCTTCAGGTGATTAGTTTTGGTAAGCTGACCTATATAGCTATCGCATTACTAAGTACAGTCAGGTAGGATATGGTTGCGGAGAGAGAGAGAGAGAGAGTCACCCATTCGTTAAATAGTCATCACATATTCTATCTATCTATTGTCTATCTCTGACTTTTTATTGAACAGCAAGAAACATTATTGGTGTCGATGAATCTATCTATTAAATATCATGGAAAAATAATGACACACGTGTGAATAATAATAATAATAATAATAATAATAATAATAATAATAATAATAATAATAATAATAATAATAATAATAATAATCAACAAGGCAAAGGAAAGCTGAGAAGGAAATGAAGTTGAAGAAAGGAGAGTAACTGAAACTGGAAAGACAATTCAGGTGTTGGACCTCTGGACAACAGAATTTGGGGGACAAGTAGGGCCAGAGACAATACAGAAATGGTCAATGAAATCCTGTAAGCCTTTATTATTATCATTATAACCCTATTCATATGGAACAAGAAGCCCACTAAAGGGGCCATTGATTTGAAACTGAAGCTTCCAAAGAATATTAAGGAGTTCATTTGAAAGAAGGAATATTTCATATTTATCGATATCTCATAATTATTCCTTCCTTTTGGTAGTATACAAGAATGTGCTTTGTTTTTTAAATGTATTCAACCTGGGGCAATAATGATTTAAGAAAATGTCATTAGATTGCTGTTTGTTTTCGTTCTACAATAAATGAAAATTTGATTATATTTGGCTACAAAGGCGATGCTGGAACGATCTAAAAGTTTCCTAAATTTTCCAGCTCCTGGAAGGACGAGAAAGAGAGAGAAATCATTGGCGCATGCGCCCAACGCTGCTATGGCTCAGAAAAATGCAAATTTCAGTCTCCGGAAACAAAATCAGATTAAAAACCAGGCGAAGATTTATACAGATGACTTCAGGAAAATTTTATGCTCATGAAAATATGGACTACATGGCGGAGGAGCAGAATGGAGTCGACGACGTTCCAGCCTTAGGCGATTTATAAAGCGGGAATGTTTTTAATACTGTCACGTTTGGGACTAAGTTCTGCACTCAAGATAAGCACGGACAGGAATCAGGAGGAGAGGAGGACCCTGGAATAGAGACTTTCGAGGACTTTCACGAGAAGAAAGCAGAGAGAGAGAGAGTGAGAGAGAGAGAGAGGAGATTCGTTATGCCAGAACTACCATCTGGATCAACAGATCGGTGAAGTCTCAAAGGAATCAAGAGGACTTTTCGCCGCCTTCGAATCCTTCCTTGAGTCAGTCACCAGCTCCTGGAGGCACGGGAGAGACGCCATGTATATCAGGAAAGGAAAGCAAAGAAGTGGTTGCAGCGATGCTGAAATGGCCTAAAACCTTCGGAGTCTTCCTTGAAAGTGCTTCAGAATCCTTCGGTCTCAGCTCCTGGTGGAAGGGCGAGAGAGAAGAAGAGCCATTCGCGGATGCCCCCAGCGCTAGAGCTCAGTGGAACTCCAACTTCAGAGTCTCCAGAAGCAAGCTCCGAAATCCTTCGAGTCTCCTTGAAGCCTTCGGAGCTTTGGTGTCATATTCGAAAAGTACGGATAAGGAGGGTCTGAACCACAAGGCAGAGGGGCCCGAAGGCGCCCTAAGGATGCCTTCCCTTGAAGGCACCCTTGACTGGGGAAGTTCCTCCTCAGAGGCTGCTTCCCTGGAGGTAGGCAGGTTTCCTGCCAGGCTGGGGAAGCGGGCCTGAGGAGGGCCTGAACCACAAGGCTGAGGGGCCCCAAGGTGCCCTAAGGAAGCCTTCCCTTGAAGGCAGCCTTGAGTGGGGAAGATCCTCCTCAGAGGCTGCTTCCCTGGAGGTAGGCAGGTTTCCTGCCAGGCTGGGGAAGCGGGCCTGGGGAGGGCCTGAACCACAAGGGTGAGTGGCCCCAAGGCGACCTAGGGAAGCCTTCCCTTGAAGGCAGCCTTGAGTGGGGAAGATCCTCCTCAGAGGCTGCTTCCCTGGAGGTAGGCAGGTTTCCTGCCAGGCTGGGGAAGCAGGCCTGAGGAGGGCCTGAACCACAAGGCTGAGGGGCCCCAAGGCTCCCTAAGGAAGTCTTCCCTTGAAGGCAGCCTTGAGTGGGGAAGATCCTCCTCAGAGGCTGCTTCCCTGGAGGTAGGCAGGTTTCCTGCCAGGCTGGGGAAGTGGGCCTGGGGAGGGCCTGAACCACAAGGGTGAGTGGCCCCAAGGCGACCTAGGGAAGCCTTCCCTTGAAGGCAGCCTTGAGTGGGGAAGATCCTCCTCAGAGGCTGCATCCCTGAAGGTAGGCAGGTTTCCTGCCAGGCTGGGGAAGCAGGCCTGGGGAGGGCCTGAACCACAAGGGTGAATGGCCCAAAGGCGCCCTAGGGAAGCCATCCCTTGAAGGCAGCCTTGAGTGGGGAAGATCCTCCTCAGAGGCTGCTTCCCTGGAGGTAGGCAGGTTTCCTGCCATGCTGGGGAAGCAGGCCTGGGGAGGGCCTGAACCACAAGGGTGAGTGGCCCCAAGGCGCCCTAAGGAAGCCTGCCTTTGAAGGCAGCCTTGAGTGGGGAAGATCCTCCTCAGAGGCTGCTTCCCTGAAGGTAGGCAGGTTTCCTGCCAGGCTGGGGAAGCGGGCCTGGGGGAGGGCCTGAACCACAGGGGTGAATGGCCCCAAGGCGCCCTAGGGAGGCCTTCCCTTGAAGGCAGCCTTGAGTGGGGAAGATCCTCCTCAGAGGCTGCTTCCCTGGAGGTAGGCAGGTTTCCTGCCAGGCTGGGGAAGCAGGCCTGGGGGAGGGCCTGAACCACAGGGGTGAATGGCCCCAAGGCACCCTAGGGAAGCCTTCCCTTGAAGGCAGCCTTGAGTGGGGAAGATCCTCCTCAGAGGCTGCTTCCCTGAAGGTAGGCAGGTTTCCTGCCAGGATGGGGAAGCGGGCCTGGGGGAGGGCCTGAACCACAGGGGTGAATAGCCCAAAGGCGCCCTAGGGAAGCCTTCCCTTGAAGGCAGCCTTGAGTGGGGAAGATCCTCCTCAGAGGCTGCTTCCCTGGAGGTAGGCAGGTTTCCTGCCAGGCTGGGGAAGCGGGCCTGGGGGAGGGCCTGAACCACAGGGGTGAATGGCCCCAAGGCACCCTAGGGAAGCCTTCCCTTGAAGGCAGCCTTGAGTGGGGAAGATCCTCCTCAGAGGCTGCTTCCCTGAAGGTAGACAGGTTTCCTGCCAGGCTGGGGAAGCGGGCCTGGGGGAGGGCCTGAACCACAGGGGTGAATGGCCCCAAGGCGCCCTAGGGAAGCCATCCCTTGAAGGCAGCCTTGAGTGGGGAAGATCCTCCTCAGAGGCTGCTTCCCTGGAGGTAGGCAGGTTTCCTGCCAGGCTGGGGAAGCGGGCCTGGGGGAGGGCCTGAACCACAGGGGTGAATGGCCCCAAGGCACCCTAGGGAAGCCTTCCCTTGAAGGCAGCCTTGAGTGGGGAAGATCCTCCTCAGAGGCTGCTTCCCTGGAGGTAGGCAGGTTTCCTGCCAGGCTGGGGAAGCGGGCCTGGGGAGGGCCTGAACCACTAAGGTGGGGCAACCCAAGGCACCATGTGGGAAGCACCCCTTTAGGGTGCCTTTCTCAGGGGAAGGACCTCCTCAGATTCTCTGATGACGTCATCAGGTGAGGAGAAAAGGAAAGTGAGGAAAAATATGCTTTTTCATCTCACGTGATAATTATGACGTCATTACAAACGCTTTTAATAATAATAATAATAATAATAATAATAATAATAATAATAATAATAATAATAATAATAATAAGGCAACTGAGGGAGAGATAAAGTGTGAGTGAGCGTCAGCCTAACAAGTGTCAGTCTTGCATTCGTCAGTCTAACGAGTGTCTGTGAGCATTAGTTTTGCATGTGTCAGTCTAATGAGCATCAGTCTAATGAGTAAGTTTAACAAGAGTCAGTCTAATGAGAGTCCGTCTAGCAAGTGCCAGTAATGAGAGCCAGTCTAACAAGTCAATCTAATGAGAGTCGGTCTGACAAGCGTCAGTCTAATGAGAATCAGTCTAAGAAGTGCCAGTCTAACGAGAGTAGTCTAATGAGAGTCAGTCTAACTAGTGTCAGCCTGATGAGCATCAGTCTAATGAGAGTCCGTCTAACAAGTGTCGGTTTCATGAGAGCCCGTCTAACAAGTGTCAGTCTAATGAGAGTCAGTCTAACAAGTGTCAGTCTAATGAGCATCAGTCTAATGAGAGTCAGTCTAACAAGTGTCAGTTCAACAAGTGTCAGTCTAATGAGAGTCAGTCTGATGAGCATCAGTCTAAATAAAAGCAGTCTAACAAGTGTCATTCTAACGAGAGTCAATCTAACAAGTGTCATTTAGTCTAACAAGTGTCAGTCTAATGAGAATCAGTCTAACCAGCATAAGTGAGTGTCAGTCTTGCGAGCATCAGTCTACCAAGCGTTATTCGAACGAGCGTCAGTCCAACGAGCGTCATCCTTGCAAACGTCAGTCCAACGAGCGTCAGTCTTACGAGCGTCAGTGAGCGTCAGTCTTGCATGAGTCAATCCAACAAGTGTCAGTAAGCATCAGTCTTGCGAGAGTCAGTCCAACGAGCGTCAGTAATCGTCAGTCCAGCGAGCGTCAGTGATCGTCAGTCTTGCGAGCATCAGTCCAACGAGCGTTAGTGAGCGTCAGACCAACGAGCGTCAGTCTTGTGGGCGTCATTCTTGCGAGCGTCAGTCCAACGAGCGTCAGGGACCGTCAATCTTGCTAGCGTCAGTTCAACAAGCGTCAGTGAGCGTCAGTCTTGCGAGCGCCAGCGAACGCTAGTGAGCGTCAGAGAGAGAGAGAAAGAGAGGTCATGGCGGGCAGGTAAGTTGTTACAGGCCTCAGTGATTCTTCTTCTTCTTCTTCTTCTTCTTTTATCGGTTGATTTCCTCAGGAGGGACAAAACTCTCTCTCTCTCTCTCTCTCTCTCTCTCTCTCTCTCTCTCTCTCTCTCTCTCTCTCTCTCTCTCTCTGAGCAGCTTAGACGCAGCTTTGCTGTTTGTATTTTCATTCATAAAGTGAGGCTGAATGGTTCTGAATGGAAAATTCACATGACTCTCTATAGGCAGTCTTTTGTTTTTAATTCTCCTACTTTTGGAGCATGGATGCGGTTATATTTACATGTATGCGTCTTCATAATATTCCTGCAGCATTATTTAGTAAACTTAAAAGTCTTCTTTGAAGGACTCTCTTTGCATTCAGTTGCATTGAACTGTTGGCCAGAAATGATATATAAAATATTCAAGTCGAAGCCACACGCGCATACCTACATACATACATACCTACATACGTACATTCACGCAGACAGCCTCTCTCCATCTCTAGAGTCTCATAAATCGCAGTGAAGGCGAGGCGGTCGCTTTGTGGAGGTGATATATATAATAGTCATCATGATTTTCTCTCAGTTAAATTGAATGAAGGGAAATGAAGAAAACTCCTGCGAATGTATTTGAAATGGAGAGTCGGCGAGTGTTCCTTGTAGCGGGGTTTCCTTCCGTTTGATGACACAGCTTCCCAAACTGAGTGACATCAAATCTCTCTCTCTCTCTCTCTCTCTCTCTCTCTCTCTCTCTCTCTCTCTCTCTCAGAGAGAAAGGCTTCGGAAGTGTCTTGTCAACTTTCTCATACTGAATTGTTTATATATATATATATATATATATATATATATATATATATATATATATATATATCTATATATATATATATATATGTATATGTGTGTGTGTGTATCATGCCTAAGATATAACTTTATAAGAGGCATTTCTCTCTCTCTCTCTCTCTCTCTCTCTCCCTCCCCACCTTCACCCAGCCTCCATCTTGTCCGCCCGATTCCCTCCTCTTCCTCCTCCTGGGGAGGTCTCCCTCCTGCCGCTCCCCTTCCTCCTACTCCTGTGCAGTGGTTCTCTCTCCTCCCCCAAGGGCGTCACATCCTCACTGACCCTCCCCCTTCCGCCATCGGAGGGAATGATTCTCCGCCTCCGCCCTCTCTGCCAATGAGTCTTCCTGACGAAGCTCTGCCTCCAGATGGCGGAGGGAGGGGGGACGGGGGAGAAGGGTTGGGCCCCCCCCTTCACTCACTCTTGTTGTAAGGCTTTCCTCTGGAGCGGCAGGTTAACTTTGCCTTTGAATTCAGCATGTGATAAAAGTTGTTTGTGTGGGTGTTATCTCTCTCTCTCTCTCTCTCTCTCTCTCTCTCTCTCTCTCTCTCTCTCTCTCTCTCTCTCTCAGAACACCGTCCCTTCCTTCACTCCCTGCAGGCTGTCTGTGAGGACACTGGAGCCACCTCCGTCAGGATTCCGCACCTGCAGGAGAAGAAGAAGAAGGAGAAACCTCAGATATATATATATATATATATATATATATATATATATATATATATATATATATATATATATATATATATATGATGAGCACTCATAAAGCAAAGGTGCAGAAGAAGAAGTTTCTCTCTCAGAGAGAGAGAGAGAGAGAGAGAGAGAGAGAGAGAGAGAGAGAGAGAGAGAGAGAGAGTGGTGCCAGATTCCTGGATGCCCCAAAGCAGCCCAGAGCCTTGACTAATAATAATTATGAATTGGGTGACTCAGAAAGCCCCATCCAGAACTCCCACCTCGCAAGCAACGCCAGAGAAGAGAACCGACAAAGCAACTCTTCGAAAATGTCCAGAGTCCCAGAACTGACCTCTGCAGAGACACGCGTCGCCTCCTCGACTGGGAATGGAATCGTCTCAGAGGAGCCAGAGTGGGAATGCAATCCAAGCACAAGAGGAAACTGGAATCACTCAACTCATCAATCACCCTTCCAGCATGGGAAGAGAGAGAGAGAGAGAGAGAGAGACCCAGTTCGTGCATCCTTGCATCCCCACACCTATCAGGAAATGGGGAGTTTGGGTCTAAAGTTGAATTGCTCTACATTGTAAGTAATCTTTCAAAATTGTTTTGTGCAGAATGAACAGAGTGGAATGTAATTCCACTGAAAACAATGTTTTGAGCGTAGCTAAAGGCATCATTTGCAGGCCACACATCAAACAAACCAGTGTCAGTGATTTTCCCAGAGACTCAATGCAGCAGCAACTCTCAGATCTCCCAGAGATGACGACAATCTGCAAACCACCAAAACCGACAGAGCGAGTGAGTGTTATTGTCACTCTTGATTGAGAAATGCATTTAGCTGTGATGACTGATTGGTTAAGCGATGCCAGTAAATACGAACCTCTGTTATATAACCCATCAAAGAGAGTTAACAGCGAATTTCTCGAACAAATGAAAGTCATCTTTGGCAAAGACCAGGAAATGATTGGCAGGTGTCGTTCACACAACGCAACTCTTCCCTGTTTGTGAGGTAGTGTCTCTGGAAGGAGACCCATCAACCCCTTTATCTATACTGCATGACCTGCGAGACCTGTCATCTGTGCAGTTGGTCTAGATTCCTTCCTTCCTTCCTTCCTTGTCTCCTCACTGCCACAGCCGTTAGTTGGCACAATCTCCAAGTCACACGTCATTCATTCATTCATGAGGTCGATTTTCTTCATGAACTGCAAAACTGGAAGTTTACCGACGTTGAAATTATGGTCAGTCTCGACGTCGTCACCTGCTTGTTCGCTTGCGCACCTGTTGGCGGCGTTCCAGATTTGTTGAAATGTGAACAACTAGATAAATATGTTTTTACTTTACCCGTTACTGTCATTTTACAGTGAATTAGACTTAACGTAGCGGATACTTTCTTTGCTTTTAATGGCAAATATATATATATATATATATATATATATATATATATATATATATATATATATATATATATATATATATATATATATATAAACTGAAAGAATAGCCATTTCCACCGTTAATATATATATATATATATATATATATATATATATATATATATATATATATATATATATATATATATATACTGTATACATACAAACTTAAGTCAGACATTGGTAAATGATTTGCATTAGAATTCAGGAACAAACCTTTCAATAGAAGCAGCTTTATCGACTTGAAAAAATCATGTCTGTCATTCATATTGATAAATATAATTGACTGCGCTGCTTGAGGAATGATTTAGCAGAGCTTGCATGTTGCAAAGGACGTTATTATTTATGATGATCATTATTACTTATTAATTAATCAGCCTTCTTTAGTTACTGATGAGGGAAGCAGAGGACTTTGGTTATAACTAGGAACACTATTTCTCTATTATTAATCAGTAATAAATAAAAATGGAGAAAAAATGTTCCATTTATTTTTTTTTGCCAGTTCTTTAAGTAACAAGTTAGTTACTTTCAATATTTATTAGAGTGAAAAATAATATGATAATTGATATATAAGGTCGGCAGAGCAAGCGTTTTTAATTCATAACACTTAAGCGAGAGAGAGAGAGAGAGAGAGAGAGAGAGAGAGAGAGAGAGAGAGAGAGAGAGAGAGAGAGAGAGAGAGATTTTCCCGCCAACTTCAGAGAGGCGAGGCTCCCCGAGTGTGTGTGTGTGTGTGTGTGTGTGTGTGTGTGTTGTAGTGCGCATGCGCCGTGAGTGTCGTCTACCTGAGCGCAGGTGGCTGCAGACTTGCAGTAAATCCAGTCGGAGATCAGTCAGTGGCTCGGTTCCGGTGGCACCGATCAGTCGGTGCTCCACCGAGTCCACGCACGGTGCGACGGTATTGCCCCACTATTGAGTGTGGGCGACGTAGATTCTGTGGAAGTGTGTGTTTGTGGAGGGGGCGGGGAAGTGGGGCGTCCTCGATAGTGTGAAAAATAAAAAGCCAAAAAGGGAAATATGCGTGTGTGTGAGACGGTGTCTTCTGTGGCCAAGGTCAGGTTCTCTTGGATGGTGTTTCTTGTTCAGTGACAGTGATGATTATGAGCCTGTTGTGTGACTGTCACTCTCGGTGACAGTGTCGTTGCTGAAGAAGGCAGCGCCTTGATGGGCGGGGGTCAGAGAGCTGCAGATGTCACACGGTAAAGTTAAAATACCACAAGAAGATTAATATTCGCCATTATGTGAGTGGTTTTCGAATGTGAAGAGGAATGCCTGCTCTGGTGGGTGGCTCACCAGAGCCCTTGTTGATAAGAGGCTGAAGCTGAGGCTGGCTGCAGCAGACGTCTCTCTCACCTACCTGGATGTTGTGACGCCAGTCTGAATAGCCACAGATCAATCAATCAGTCCCTCACCCAGAGCAACAACGAGAGGAATAGCAGGGAGAAATATCTGTCTGTGGCTTCCAACACTTGCTGGTGACCTCAGCCTGTCTAGGGACTCTTGCAACTTCGCCAGATTTGGTGAGTAAAACCAATTTGTTTTCCATTATGCATTTTTCATGCCTTTCCATCCATGAATAATATTATGCACCATTCACCTGTATCTTCATTCATTATCATTCACAAGTCTGTTGGGATTATTATTATTATCGTACTCTGTGTTGATTAGTGTTGATTGGGTTTGTTAAAATATTAATTTTGGGGAATATTTGGGAACACTTTGCATCGACACCATTATATACCGCCATCATTAATCATTCCTCACAGGATTGTCAGGATTATCATCAACATCCACACTTCATTCCATCTTTACTCATGTTTACTTATCTATATTAACACTGTGACAATATCTTTGGAAACAGTTTTGGAACTTTCTATGAAAAAAGCAAGGATAAATTGGTGGAGGGTTTGGGGCAAATCTTCTGAATATCAGGCAACATTGCAGACCATCCCAACAAATAGTTTTGTGGGAATTCATACCATAAAAACACGATAAAACATTATTTGGGGAACTGGAGAAAAATATTGACATTCCCTTTTCATTTTGCAAATACCTCGGAGTCTAATGACCTTTTTGAATTAGTGCATAAACAGACTTGACGTAGAATGAGCTTCGTGGAAGAAAATGTAAGATCAAAGCGTCACGCATAACGATTTTATCGCGTTGTCCAACTCCATTTTCATTCGCTTTTGACCCGGGTTTTGAAAAGCGTCGCATAGCACAGCATAGCATGTCTCTTCCCCCAGTGATATATAGACGCTTCCTGCCTCGACATAATCAAGCTCTGCTTATCTGGCCTGACTACGGACTGTCCAACGCAGGACTGGGTCGCTTTTGTTTACTTTGAGGCTCTGTTTCGCCAAGCAGTTCTTGATAATACTCCCACACAAACTTGCCTCTCTCTCTCTCTCTCTCTCTCTCTCTCTCTCTCTCTCTCTCTCTCTCTCTCTCAAACTGGCATTTATGGAGGATGTTTCCATCACTGGGAAAATGTTCCTTGTCTTCTTCTTCTTCTTCTTCAGGGGCACTTGAAACTGAATGTAATATCTTCTGTTATAATATTTTCAGTGGGGCCTGGTTATCAATATCGATTTACCAGATGAATGAGGCAATATGTTTTAGAGTGCGCTCGCCGTTGCTCTACTGCATGAATGATCGGCAGTTTTCAATTGCTGGCTATTCCCATGAAGAATTTTTTTTTTTTTTTTTTGGTCAGCAGCGAAATACCTTTTGATGCATACGGTACATTCAGTGATGAATAAATCTTGTTGTCAATGAACAAGTAGTCACTGAATGCCAGGTTTTGCACAGGACCTAAACCACAGGTGAATGCTGTTTTCAGCCGCGGTTTTCTGTCAAAGTATGTAACAAATTTGTATTGGTATTTATAGACTAATAAAGTAGAGGTTTGCTTATTATTATTATTGTTATTATTATTATTATTATTATTATTATTATTATTATTATTATTATTGCAAACGGAATTCCAATCTCATGGTTATTTAGGACGATAAATTGTAGAGTGGTGACCAGAAAAAAACATGACGTAAAAATCGAAGGACATGACAGTCAAAGCCGCCCCGCCCACATCCCCGCTGTAAAAATGAAAGTGTTTAAAGTGATCATAATCATTATGTTGAGCAGCAATACATTCAACAGTAATATTTTTCTGCTGACTGCTGCTTTACATGATTGGGTTTGGAGTCGTTTAATGCAAAAAAATAACCCACGCAAGTGAGGTGTGTGTGAGTGCGAATATTAATTATGAAGATTATAATGCTCTGGGTCCCAACAGCAACTGTTCTTTCTCTCTCTCTCTCTCTCTCTCTCTCTCTCTCTCTCTCTCTCTCTCTCTCTCTCTCTCTCTCTCTTCTACGCGCAGACACATTGCTAACAACCTAAGGAACATTTCACACCCTTGAACAAGACCGGTATGAAACCCTGCCCCTCAGTTTCATCACTGCTGAGACTGAATTGGAATCCACGCGGGGGGGGAGGGGCCGTTGATTGGAGGGAGGAGTTCATTTTCGTGATTCTGGTTATTCTCTCTGCGTCTCTTCTCCCCCCATCATCGCCCCCCCCCCCCACGTCCCTTGGCCTTCACACCCTATCCTTAAACCCCGCCCCCATTGGTTGGGAAACTTTGGAGCGCTTTTCTTCTTCATGTTTCTCGTTGTGTTGGTATGGGAATAATGGCTGCTTCCAGGATTTCCCCCGAAATGGGGTGAGTAGACACTTGGTTTCTTGAATATATATGTAAAAGAGAGATGAAAGTGACCCAATTAGTGGAGGATCGGACGTGTCGGTGTATGAATCAGCCACGTTGTGAGGAGAGAGTAGAAAAAGAGACACCCTGGGTGGGGGGGGACTGTAATGAGTTGATGTTCTGGAAGGACTGACTGGTGTGTGTGTGTGAGAGAGAGAGAGAGAGATGAGAGAGAGAGAGAGAGAGAGAGAGAGTTTAGGGAGGATAAGAGGAGACTATTTTCTTGCAAGACTGATCAGACCACCGCCTAAGGTAAATGAGCAGAATGTGGCCGGGGAGGGAACGTGGAGAGAGGGAGCCCTTTCCCCCCCTTCTTCCAAGGGATATTGAAGATTAACTGGCGTCGCTTTGAGGACGAATCACTTACAGAAGTTGAGATTCATTATTGTCTTTCCGAAAGATGAGTTCACGAGAAGAGGACAGCACTTTATCTGTATCTGAAACGATGCCATTCCCTTGACATGGCTTGCAGGGGAACGAAAGCATTTGGTGAGGATCGGGGAGAGGACTTTAAAGGTTGCTTGGAGAAGTCCGAGCGGGAAGTCAAGCAAGGAAGGAAGTAATAGAAGTGTATATAAATTCAGCATCGGGAGGAGAGAGAGAGAGAGAGAGAGAGAGAGAGAGAGAGAGAGAGAGAGAGAAAGAGGAAGGCTTGTGGCGATGAAGGGCCTGTGGTGACAGTGACGACGATGATGATGATGATAGTGATGAAGGTGCTGGAGATGTCGAGGGGAAAATAATTGGGTTTTTATGATTAGAAAGATCGATCGAAGTTCAAAGCTTGGACTGGGAGAAGTGAAGAGAAGAGAAGAGAGAGAGAGAGAGAGAGAGAGAGAGAGAGAGAGAGAGAGAGAGAGAGAGAGAGAGAGAGAGAGAAAAGAGAAGAGAAGAGAGCGGAAATAGATGTCATAAATTTCGTGGGAATTCAGTCATAATTAGGGCGCAACCTTTTGCCATAAAGCAAAAGGTTGGTGTAGAACAATAAGAGCCGCACTTCACAGGCAGTTCTTTAACGGAAGAGCGATGCTTATGCACAAATTATTCTGATTTTGTTTTTCACCGTATCCCTGAGTGCGGAAAAATGAGGAATAGTAATAATGAACTATTACAAGTACTTCGATTCCTGAAGCGAAGGATTGAATTTGCACCGTCCATTCTCCCTGACTGTCTGGTGGGACTATCAATCATTCGACGCCCAAGAGACATTTCAGCTACGCCTCTTGGCAACCATTACCCTCCCCCCCTACCCCCCACCCATCAACTACTCATTTTTGCAGATGGTTTAGCAAAAAAAAAAAAAAAAACCTTGAGAATCATTTGCAGTATTTTCATGGGCCTTTGTCTTTGGCGCTTGATGCTTCCTTCCTTCTGCGGTATCTGAATCGCCCCCCCCCCCCCCACTGGATGCCAAGAGAAATGAAGCATCATTACCGTAAAGTCCACTTGTGGTTTGTTTACATCTTATTCATGACAGCCGCTGGTGACTGGCCTTTCCTCGGCTACAGAAATACGTCCTGTGTTTCAATTCTGCTGTTACTTGGGAGGCCTCAGAGGTCGTCTCCTCTTAACAGCTGGGGTACCTGAGGTCCTCTTTAGAATTCGGGTTATTCCTTGCTGGAAGCAGCAAGGACTGGTTCTTCCAGAAGCCATTCTTCTCTCTCTCTCAGTGGTCAGATTTTCTCCCCAAAATATTCCTTCTGTTTCCTCATGTTTTGTTGTTTTGCAATCCGGTAACTATTTCGCTTCATTTCTAACATTTTTCGATTCGATAATCATATCAACCTCTGTAGATTCTTATACAGAGCCTTGGGGGGGAACTGGCCTCGCTTCTGTCGATAAGGAAATCTATTTTTTCAGTTAATCTGCCAATATTTTGAGAGTCGATTATTGAACGCATTTGCTATCCATTATTTTTCTCTTTATGATTTGACGTTTACGTAATGCATGAGCCAGTCAGTATTCAAGCAGTACATTAGCAGGGAGAGGCACTCGTGAAAGATAAAAGAATGAAAAGCAAAATAGAAAATTAAAAGAACAGTTTATCGAGGCATTGATGAGACAAAAGTTTTGGAGAGTCGGTTGCTGTCGATACCTGGCGCGCGATCTTCTTTGCAAAGGGCGCCCCCTTCTTCTTCCCCTCCCGACGGGCGATCTGATCTCTAACCTCGGCCTTTGTGGCTTTATTCTTGACCCTCCAACTTCGCAGCCTTCTCTCCTATTCAGGACGAATGCATGGCAATGAGCTCTATTACATATATGACTGCAGGATATCACGAAATGAACTTGTGAATACCAATATCAAGTTTGTAAGACTTGTGGCTGAAGTCCCTTCATTGGTGCTTCAGGACAAATAGGTACAGACGGCACTCGGTGTCCCAGGCTCCACTCCAAGTGTCCTCTCGAGAGTCAGTCTGGGTGGAACGTTCGTGAACTCTCTTCTTTCCTTTCTGTTCACTGGGACTATTTCGCTGCTGGATCTTCACCTCTGTTGCTGCTAGTCTCAGAGATTGTCTCTTTTTCCCAGTCCAAAGCATCAGCACTCACCCTCACCACCTCCTCCTCCTCCTCCTCCTCACTCTTTTGTCTAGCCTCAGGCCCCGCATGGCGGGTTCCTGCATCCGCACGCAAGAGAAAATTTCTAGGCCCTGAGATCTCTCTCTCTCTCTCTCTCTCTCTCTCTCTCTCTCTCTCTCTCTCTCTCTCTCTCTCTCTCTCTCTCTCAGGCATGTGGGTCTTCTGGTGCCAGGGACCAACACTGCCCACTCAGCTGTGAGTGAAGGCTATTTTGTAATCAATTTTCATTCGGAGATGACGGGAGGTTCATTCTCTTGCAGTGTCACTGTTGCGACGTGTAAACTCTAGGGGGAGGGGGGAGCTTTCCCTCTCCCCCATTTCTGCGGCCTCATCGTGCGAGGGGACGTTGTGGGGGGGGGGGTGCATCTCGCAAGCGAGTGGGCCCTGGGCGAGGGAGGAGAGCCTTTAAGGTCGGTCAAAATCTGGCATGCGTTTTTTGTCTCAGCCGTGGATTATTGAACTGGTTGTTAGCCTACTTTACTGGGTCGCAGCTGGGGCCGAGAGAGAGAGAGAGAGAGAGAGAGAGAGAGAGAGAGAAAGAGAGAGAGAGATAACTGATCAGTAATCCGGTGAAGTGAACACAGTCATATCATAAGGGAAATGAGGAGGTTCTTGTAACTGTGATCTCACCACAACGGGATGAAACTATTCATAATATATATTCGCTCTCTCTCTCTCTCTCTCTCTCTCTCTCTCACAAATGTTTATGGAAGTCAGCACTTTTAAAAATAAATGTTGATAATTAAAGAAATAAAGTAGATAAATAAATAGAAAGAAAAAACGATAATATTAGGAATAAGAAAATAGGAACAAAATAACAGATTACAAATAAAGTTAAATAAAAATGAACATAACATCAAAGCTTCGTCCTGTTTTGCATGAAGCCTGGCTCCCTCATTTTGAGAGAGAAGTTCGGGTCTCGTTTTTGCCCAACATTATTCCTTCCCGGGAGCCAGTCTCGCTGGTACTATCTCTTGGGACTCACTCAGGTCGATTGATTGATTGCTGAAGTTTATTCATGCCAGATAATCAGGTCAGAAAGTTTGACCCCATGTGACCCTTAGGTTTGTCAAGGTTTCCCACAGTCGTGTCGCCTGCTTGTGCACATACTGAAGAATTCTCAGATTTGTGTTTGTGTTTATGTACTGAAAATATGACTTTGGTGCACTTGATCTGCATATTCACGACGTTATTTGTGACCTTACAATACATTCCATCTTTTACCGTTTGTTGGCCTTCGTTGTAGGTTTCGCCCAGTGGGTCTGCTCTGCTCTTTTCACTCGTAGGTCTGTCTTTGTCAGTCTTCCTTAGAGGCTGTTTTAGTTGTAAGCACATTGGCACCTCACTTCTGCAATGACAATCTTGTAGGTACTCCAGAAACACGATCTTTTCTTCTCTTTGTAATATTTAACTTTCCGTCCTTCCACTCCTGAAGACTCTTGTCTTGACATCACGATGTTTGTGAGCCTCTGTCTGCTACAGAGCCTGCTCGTCTGCCCCTCAGGCTTCTCCTGACCACACCTCCACTAATCATTTAGGACGATTTAGTGTCTGTCGATCCACATTTTCATTTGTGTATCCCATAAATGGGTGGGAACCAGTTCGTCTCTCCCCGTCCGCTGCTTCAACCCCAGTTGTGTGGAGGTCCTGCTGGATTGAGAATATGTAGAGGCAGTGCCTCGTCTGTACCTCGCCATTCTCTCTCTGGATCATGAATGTGGAGGTGGTTTCACTTCCTGATCTTTTAGGCAGTTTTGCCTCATATGTTTCGTATTTTGCATTGCATATGTTGGAAGGACTTGAATTATATCTTTGAAACGTACCTATAGCATGTACTGGCAAAAGATTTAGCAACTACTTTTTAAATCGACATTCTAAGTATATGCATTTGCAGACAACACTTTCCTCTCCTTGGCTTGTATTACTATGCCATTTGCCCCATAAAAAATTATACACACACACACACACACACACACACATATATATATATATATATATATATATATATATATATATATATATATATATATATATATATATATTATAATTTATGTAGAATCTACTGGTCACTTTTATCAGACACATATGTAATTCTAATAGCCACAAAGCCCTCTTAACTTCTCGAATTCTTCGCGCTTTTTTGGATATGGAAACTTGCTTTCATGACCAATAAATAATTAAATAAATAAAGGTGCCAAACCCACCACAGTATATACTCCCACTTTTATCTTACTGGTTCCTTCCCTTTTTTCCTGTGCATATAGATTATGATGTTAGCAAGTATATGATTCGTGTGAGCTCTCTCTGTGTAGTCTTGTTAAGTGGCTCATTCCTTGATTCTGCCGTTGAAGGTTGATGGAATTTTGTGGGGAATATTGTCAATTTTTGCATCTCTCCTCAGGAGAAGGAATGGCCTCTTGATTGGGGAATAGTAATAATATCAATGACAATCTGCCCTTCATTCCCTCATCTACGTTTCTTGGGCTTTTTCTTTCGTGTTCCCTTTCTCCCTTCATTGCTGTACGGCTCCCCTCCCCTCCCCTCCCCTCCCCTCCCCTACCCTCCCCTGCACGCCGCTTATATTCACGTGTCTTCCAGACAAGGTATTGAGACTGCAGCTTGACAATGCCTCCACACCCCCACCACCCTCTCTCTCTCTCTCTCTCTCTCTCTCTCTCTCTCTCTCTCTCTCTCTCACTCTCTCTGTGTGTGTTTCCAAGGCCTCCTCCTCGGCTGCGGGCCACGAAATGCGACACAAGGGCTTCCTTCGTTTATTATTAGAGGCTTTCATGTTCAAGTTGAGTAGAAGCAACTTCAGTCTCGTCAGCTCTACCGACAGTGATTGCAACGATCAAATACTGGATGAAGCTGAAGTCTGGGTCGAGGCCTTGCACACGAACGCAGCTGTGATCTTTAAGTACCATTTCTTCTGGACTCTAGACGAGACGAGACCTCTCTCTCTCTCTCTCTCTCTCTCTCTCTCTCTCTCTCTCTCTCTCTCTCTCTCTCTCTCTCTCGGTAAACCTCAAAACAATAAAAGTAATTAAATTAATTAACGAAGGATTTCACAAGACTCGAAGATTAAGGCATCGTCATCCACTCAAGTGAAAACCTTGTCTCCGGAGAGAGAGAGAGAGAGAGAGAGAGAGATAGAGAGAGCATAACTTGACATCACAAAAGAGAGAGAGAGAGAGCATAACTTGACATCACAGAGAGAGAGAGAGAGAGAGAGAGAGAGAGAGAGAGAGAGAGAGAGAGAGAGAGCATAACTTGACATCACAAAAGCAAGAGGTCGAACACGTCAGAGAGGGCTGCAGCACCGAAAAGCCCTCATGACAGGATTAGAGAAAATAAAGACATCTGAGAAAACCGTTTGATTACAAAGTCGTTGAATCAGTTGCCATTTCAACAAATTTTCTCATTTCAGAAGCATTTTCCCCTTTCATCTCCTCAGAGAGTGTGACCCCTAATGTTTGGCCTGGTCAGGTGTTCTCTCTCTCTCTCTCTCTCTCTCTCTCTCTCTCTCTCTCTCTCTCTCTCTCTCTCTCTCTCTCTTTCTCTCTCAAATACTGACATAGACTAGGCCTAGATCAATATTCCTCAAAGAATGTCATTCCTGTAATGATCACAGGGCGTCAACACATTGAAGTGAAAATGCTGGAGTTCGAGCGTATTAAAATAAACAGCTACAGACACCAAGTCTATTTATATAAAAAATACTGTATATGTACAAATCATCACCTATATATGAATGTCAAAGTGATCTCCCCGAGTTGTTTCATCCACGGAGCCATCCTCTCTCTCTCTCTCTCTCTCTCTCTCTCTCTCTCTCTCTCTCTCTCTCTCTCTCTCGGAAAACGGCTTCATACTAGAAAGAAATGTAATAACAAGGGAAGGGAAAGTTCTTAGAGAGAGAGAGAGAGAGAGAGAGAGAGAGAGAGAGAGAGAGAGAGATGATTACTGTGAATATTCTTGTCCGTCACTTTCTGGCTGCGTCCGACACATTTCAGCAAAGGGTGAAAGATCGACTAATTAGTTCTGGAACACAAGAGAATTTGGGAGACCCTTCGAAGACTTTTCCTGGAGCCGAACAATACTGGAGGTTCCTCCTCCTCCTCCTCCTCCCCCTACCCCTCCCCCTCCTCCTCCTCCTCCTCCTGCAGCAGCAGCAGCAGCAGGTGGCTTTTGAAACCCAGGTGTGGAAATGAAATGGACACAATTGGAACCAAATAAATTTTTGGAAGTGCTGATTTAAAATATATAAAAATGTATATGTTTCTTATTAGTGATTTCATATACATATACACATATATGTGTGTGTGTGTGTGTTGGTGTGTATATATGTATATGCTGTCATTAGTACTGTGGTGGAAAGCTTTGGATTCACACATGACATTTCTTAGTTCATTTGTCGACTACATGTCAACTGCTGGCCGGTTAGCAATCTCTCTCTCTCTCTCTCTCTCTCTCTCTCTCTCTCTCTCTCTCTCTCTCTCTCTCTCTCTCTCTCTCTCTCTCATAAATAACAATATTGTAAATTATTTCTAATAAGCTCTCCACACGCACACACACACATATATAAATTTGTATATATATTCATTGATAATAGAGCAGTTATAGAACGAAGTAAGAGTTATACTGTGTTGTGTTTTCTATGGATCCAGCCCCGTCAGGGGAAACGTCTTTTAATTAAAAAGCAAAAGAATAGGATGTGAAAAGGAAGTTCTTCAGAGAGAGAGAGAGAGAGAGTCACCGTCAGTCGACTGTATATAATAGTCTGTTTTGTTATCTATCTTGTCAGTGAAACAGAGAGACTGTCTCCGCATTAAATATCTTCTTGGAAGATTTTAGTGTGTGCTCTTACTGTATTCCTCTCGCTCTACACACACACACACACACACACGCACACACACACACACACACACACACACACACACACACACGAGCCTCCTGTAGCGAAAGCATTCTAAAGTATAAGCAGTGATTTTAAAACTAACATAAAAAAAACACATTTGACTTAAAACATTTTCACTGGGAACGTAATTGTTTTCACAGAAACAAAGACACGTGGCATCGTTTTTGACCTGTGCTGCCAAATCTCAGTTTCTGGGTACGTGGTGGGCAGAGGGCATTTATAGAAGGTCAGAGGTTACTTAACCTTGAACCTGGTCACACCCTATTGACCATATAGAGTTTTCAATAGACATTAGAATATATAGGTCTATTGAGCCACAGCCACCTACATCCGTGGCTTCCCAATAGACCACTTCTGGGGTCGGAATCTCCCGAGGGATTTATCAGGGGATTAGAAGGTCTGTGGGAGGTGTCACTGGTGAGAGAGAGAGAGAGAGAGAGAGAGAGAGAGAGAGAGAGAGAGAGAGAGAGAGAGAGAGTTAACAAGGATCTGAAAAGAAATCACCACAAACAACAGCCATCAAAAAGCAAAGCTTTCGTGCAGAGTGACACTCAAGGCTTCCGAAAGCGTTGACGACAGAAATAGATTTGCGCTGTATGTATATTTCGCAAAGCTTTTAAATATCAGGAATATCTTAAATTACCAGAGTATAATACATTTCGAAATAAATTACAAAATAGCCTTTTGATTTCGAATTCGTGAATAAATTACGAGAAATTAATAACGATTTTTTCCAAATTGTTGAATCCTTTGCAACGAAACGGACGACGCAGGTGACAGCCGATTTATGCGTCGTTTTAACCGTCCATCTTGTCTCGACGAGGTAATCTTCGCCTGGGAGGACCTCGACGAGTTAATCCTTACTTTTTTAATGCGCTTTTTTCCAAGTAGTCCTAGGCTGTGAGAGAGAGAGAGAGAGAGAGAGAGAGAGAGAGAGAGAGAGAGAGGGCGGGGAATGGTCAGTACTGCTATATTCGGTGACTTCATGCGAGGGAACAAATCGCTTGTTATAGTCTGCTCCTCTTCTCAGCTTTCCTTCCTCCCGGTGTTTGCGAGTTGATAGATGATTGCAGACAATTTCATATATGATGATAACAATAAATGCCATTGCAATCATCATTCAGTGGTCCTTCTCTCGCAATGTACTTATAGCGTCTGTCATCGGCAATGGAGGCGACATTATAAGTATGGAAAGCGAAAAGTAATCTCTCTCTACTGGCTGGAAAGTTCGTCCGATTTACGCACTAGTCAATTCTTGTACGGTCGAGTTCATATACTATGATATACACTGTCATACTCAGCATTCCATTCTCTTTCTTCGAAAATATACTTACAACGTCCATCAGTAGAAGTCGACGAGATATTAAGTGTTAAAAAAAAAATAGATCAGAACTGACGTGACTTCGCCCGGCCAGATTCTGAAGGAAGTCATAAAGACCAATCCTTCTAACCGGCTTCATGCTATTCTCGCCCTTATTGGCTCCGACCATAAGGCCGCTTTCTGTCCGGCATCGTCTGTTAGGTTACGATTTGATGACACATTTTTTCTCCCTCGCCATACAGGCTACACGCTTGAATCTTGACCAGTTGAAGTGAATTCACTGGGCTAATCTTAATTCTCTCTCTCACTCGCTGTTACGATTCCAGTTAAAATTTTCAGAGTATAATGCTCGTGGAAGAGTTTATTTTCAAAGCCTCTGAAGCCGGTGAGAGAGAGAGAGAGAGAGAGAGAAAGAGAAAGAGAGAGAGAGCGCCAGTGCAGCCGATATATGATACGGTTATCTTGTGCACAAAAACAACTGAAAAGTGTCTGCTAATTCAAATCTAATAATAAGTTATGAAAATGTTTGACTCTTCTATGATATAAGTCTCTCACACCCCAAATATCTATAAAATAACTGACTAATATTATTCTTTTTGATTTATGGATGCGTTTGGATATTTATCAGCTGTTGCTGCATGACCTTGCCTGGCCCTGACTGCCATTGGTGGTTCCTGGGCGAACAGAGAGCGGAAGAACCAGACCTTCTTCTTCTTCTTCTTCTTCTTCTTCTTCTTCTTCTTCTTCTTCTTCTTCTTCTTCTTCTTCTTCCTGGTGCAAACTGGCTCCAGCGCCAACCCGCCTTCAGCGACCTATTCTGAATCATTTCTAATCTCGCCTTCAACAAAATCCACATTTATTCTTTTCCATAATACTGTTGAGTCTTCCTATTTTGCTGGTTTTAATGGCATATTTTCATGAAGATGATATGAAATATATACAACATAACTGCATTCTGCCTTCTGGTAGCAAATTACTCTTCAGCGATGAACTCGACAGCTTTGCAATACACATTGCAATTTTTGCTTGCGAAAATGATTGCTGTGCGTGTGTAATCAGTCTGATTATTCTACAGCCACATTGACATCAACTCTTGAAAGGGACGGGGTTTAATGGTCTCAGAACTTTAATTCGTGTATAAAGTAATATTGTAGCAGAAATCCTAGGCCTAGTCTGTAGGTGACAGAGCTTATGGTTTTGGTGTAAGTGGACATTCATTGCCCTAAATGATTATGTATACAACAATGATAAATATCATTATATCGTAACTTCCAGTATCTGTTCTCTCTAAAAGTGAGAAATTGTACAATGCAATGGTACTGAAATCCTCTTGTAAAATGAAATGGCTCAGTACATGACCCTAGGTCCAGATACGTTGTCAGTTGACCTTACTCGGGAAAATAAGACTTTGTTGCAACACCGATACTTACCATTATTATATTTGCAGCTTCTAAATATTTCTTATGAAAGTGATTGCAGTTAAGTCACTGTAACGATATAATACAGTCAGTGATCATTCTTTTTAAGTTCACGTCCGAGCATATAACCAACTGTGTTAGTCAGCCCAAGATGTAGGTCTAGTCATCACAGTTATGGCTCTAATGCCGGATCGAACACCATCATGATTTCATCGTTATATCTCATTAGGAAGATGTCGTGTATATATATATATATATATATATATATATATATATATATATATATATATATATATAAATTTCATGATATTGCCTTGTAATACGTATATCCTCCTATAATTTGGACATATTTACTTTTTTCATGTGTTATGTTTAATGATAATGATCGTTGAAGTGTCATATTTAGTTTGGCATCAGATCTCAAAAGTACTAATGATAACTTGATAGTGTAATTTAGAATTGTTAATACAATTTTAATAGTAACGTAATTTAGAACGAATATCTTTCTTGGTAAAAGCGTAGCTTATGAACACGTGTGTGTATGTCCACCAGGGCTTGTTTCATTTCAGTTGTCATCAGTTCAGATAAGAGTGAGCGCTTTGTTTTAGGCTAGCGATGACAGGTTTGCAAAACAAACGCCGATTCGTCCCATACGGGCTCAAGACGAGTGATTTCATGTTGTTACATGCGTTCTTCGAGTCACGTATGCCACTTGGAGAGAAAGAATACATGTCCTGATCAATTACGTCATGTTTTGTAAGATTGCGTTCAAAACGTTTTGCTGGGATGACGTAAAGCGGGCCATACATTATCCAACTTGTTGTACAACTTGGTTGGGTTGTATGAAATATTGGACAGTGTATGGGCAGGTTGTACAACGATTTTGGTTGGTTGGTTTGGTTGGAGAGAATCAAAGCAGCTTTGATTTTAAGGGGGCGTGGCCTAATGTTGTACAACCATTTTGACAATGTATGGGCATGTTGTGCAACTTCACAATTAACATCAGTTGGAAGCCTAGTTTCATCGCGTGTAGACCATGCTTAAAGGCACATTCTTTTGGAAATAGCTGTTTTATAAAAGTGTTAAATAGGCGTTATGGCAAATATAAATGACACTGAACAGTGGAGAAGTTTCATTGATACATATAGAAGTTTACCTGCGATTTGGAAAGTGAAAAGCGATGAATATAAAGATAAAAACAAGCGAAATAAAGCATGGGAAGTACTGTTGAATAACTTGAAGGAAATAGTTAGCAATGCCACTCTAGATGATTTGAAAAAAAAAAAATAAACAATATGAGAACTTGTTATAGGAGGGAATTAAAAAAGAAGGAAAAGTCTGAAAAGTCTGGTGCGGGCGGTGATGACATGTACGAACCAACTTTATGGTATTTCGATCTGTTGCATGATTTTTTAGGAGACCAAGAAATCCAGATACCTGGAGATAGTAATTTGGATGAGAGCGATGACCAGGGAATTGGAAATACAGTAGGTACCAAGAGAAAAATGCAGGCTACTCATGATACAACTAAAGATCAGTATTTGCAAAAAGCTGTCGAACATTTAGATTTCATAAAACATCAGAAACTTATGAAGGACGAAGCCGCAACCTATGCAGATAGCTGGGCTGTATCCTACAGAAAGCTGAACGAGACACAAAAGTTGTATGCAAAAAAAGCTATTGATGAGATTCTTATAATGGGCCAATTAAACCAGTTAACCTTGGATTCTGTGTCACTTTCGTCCAGTAGGTCAAGTACTCGAGCATCAACCCCATTGACATTTTCAACTCAACCTGTATGCACTTATCAATTATCCAATGAAAATGTCTCAACTGACATAAGCCAAGGGAGTCATTATAATATAACTGAACTTCTACAAGACCCAAATTATTCCTTAAACTAGTTATAAAATACCTAGATTAAACATCAAGGATAAAAATACATTCATTTGGTACAACAATTTATTTTCATTTAAAGGAAACTTTTTTTAACAATGTAATAATCAGTTAATGTATTTTTATAATGATGTAGTATACCTAGATTCAACTTCAAGGATGAATACACATTCATTAGGTACAATATTTTATTTTCATTTTTCATTGCTTAAAGGAAATGTTAAAAAAAAACAAGTAATATTCAGTTGATACAATTTATGATGTATATTAGTTAATGGTAATAAACTTTATCAGTTTTTGATGTTTTATTGCTGTTCACCCCTTGCAGAAGGTTGTTGTAAGCCTAACATTTTCCACTGCCATGCGACTGCACCATCAGTATAGAAATACTGACAAAACTTGTTTCTTACTTGCTTAGCACATGTGGTAGAATTCCTTCTCTGAGTTGGTTGTAATGGGACTAGTTGTTCCGGATCAGATCTCCAAGAACCCTCCTGTACAGTTGCATTTTCTATATTTTCTATATCAGCTCCTTGAAAATATAACTGTCTATTCTTTTTCAGGATATAATTGTGCAGATAGCAGCATGCCAATGTGATTCGTGCGGCTTTTTCAGGTGCTAAATTTATAGTAGTTAATAAACTCCGAAACCTGCTAGCTAGTATCCCAAAGCAATTTTCTATAATTCGTCTTCCTCAAGATAATCTATAGCAAAAGATTCTTTGTTCATCTGTTAGCTGACCACTGAAGGGTTTCATTAGATTTTCAGAGAGGGCAAATGCATCGTCTCCTACCATGGCATACGGCATTTTCCCATAATTTCCTGCAGGTAAATCCTCTGGATCTGGCAATGTAATGTCATCATTTTCAAGTTGTTCAAAGAATTTGCTGTTAGATTGAACTCCTCCATCTGATGCTCTTCCATTTGCTCCAGCCTCAGCATATATGAATTCATAGTTGGCATTTCCAATGCCAAACAAGACAATGCTGAATGTTTTTTTGTAATTATAATAGTATGAACCTGAATTTGCTGGTTTTTTTATGTTGACATGTTTACCGTCCACAGCTCCGATACAGTGTGGAAAAGTCCACTTTCTTTCAAAGGACGTAGATAGTTCGTTCTTTCCATTCATCTTTTGTAGTTGGAGTTTTGATTACTTGCTTCTTTTTTAGCACACTAATTATAGCATTGCAAGTAGGTAAAATAAACTGACCTATAGTTTGGGGAGAAATTCTCGTCAAAAACTTTAAATCTTCATATGATTGACCGGTCGCTAAAAATCGTAAAGTTGTTGACAGCTTTTGGTGTACTGTTATCATGTCATCCCTCATTTTAGTAGCCTTTTTTTCCAAGAAAGGCGTAACTAGGCTTAACAGTTCCCGATAGGTTTCATTGTCCATTCTCAAGAAGTTTTTGTAATCATCTGGAGCAGTTTCTTGTAGTTCACGTAACAAATTCACATGAGAATTATGTGGGCGATTTAGCAACCATTGCTCTGCCCAATACTTTCTTTTTTTACGCACTTTTTTTTCGTTCTCAGCTGCACATAAACTAATTATTGTACCACATAAAAGTATTTCTTCATCTACGTCCATTCCGTAATAATTCTATTCAAAATTCTAAGACAACAATAATATGCCACAAAGTATGTTATCAGTACAGATCGACATCTATAACTAATGTTGGACGACTTGGTCTTACAGTGTATGCTCTAGAGCAGACAATGTTGGCAAACATTGTTGTCCAGCCAAGTTGGATAATGTATGGCCCGCTTAACTTCCTTCTAGAAGCTTCTTTAGTATCTCGCACCCAAAATGCTTTAATGACATCACGTAATTGTTTCACTGTTACTGGAATCCTAAAATTTGTTTCATTCTGATTTCTGAGACCAGTCGATTTGGTTCCATCTCTCTCTCTCTCTCATTCCTAATTAGGAAGAGATTACTTTTAACGTAATTTTTTGTGGTCACTTTTAACATTAACTTTTGAGATCTGAATTTAGCAAAGTTATTTAGTTCGTAACGGCGCCTGGTAAAAAAGTGTGTATTGTGTAACGCAGCTGCAGCAAGTGATTTACAGAGGTTTTCACAAGTTGTGTAAGGTAATGTGAAATTTTACTTATTGATACCATGGTATGATAAGTTAAGAAGTTGTGGTATGATAAGTTAGGAAATTTTGAACAAGTGAAATCATTATTGATAAATCTTACGTGTATTTTTGTGTGTTTTTCTATTTACAATTTCGTTATATTTTCACTTTTTTTATGTGTGTGATGTAACATTTATTTACATAGCATTGTAAATATTTCTTGGTAATTTAACATTGCATACTTAATTTAACATTGCATACTTAATTTAACATTGCATACTTGATTTCATTTATTGAGATTTTCTTTTTAAATCTTGAGTAATTCTTGATAGTTTAAATTTTGCTTGATTAATTTAAATTCCTGATAAAGTTTTTGTGAATTAGTTTTGTTTCATAATTTAATTCAAGAATTCATTGAGTTTTGTGTTATTTTCAACTAATAGTAAATTTTTCAGATTGTGAATTCTAATTAATTGTGAATTCTAGTTATAAACTTTGAATCTGAAAATAAATTTTTGTATTTAACATTTTTAGAAAAACAGTGTTTCATTTATTGACCATCAGTGAATAGGATTGATTGTGTGTGCATAAGGCAAAGTGATAAACATGTTTTGTTCTTTTAGTTTTGCTAAAGTGAATTAAGACCAGGGAAACAGTTAGAGTTTTTTGATGGAGTGATGCCCTTTTACTCTAGAAGGTTTCTAGTTTAATTTTTTGATACCTCACACATATTCTGGTGAACTTAGTTTGATTTTTCAAGTGATTGATAAATAAGTTTTTTCTTAAGGGATCACTGTTACCTTTAGAGTATTCAGTCGTAATAATTAATGTTATGAGAGTTCAGGTATCTGGCTGAAGTGAGGTATATTTTTGAATTTTGAGATTAGTTGTGTAATAACCAGGTACTTGATACGCATCGTGACATTATATTGTTTGGTGCCCAGAGACCCGTGGAACAAAACAAAATATCACTCTGGTTTATGGTTTATACTGGTGGTGTTGGGGATATATTTTGATAGGAGAGTGACCACATAGTTATTTTTTGCCTTGTATTGTGAATTATTTAGTTGAGTAACTTAGAGGAAATGGCTCTGTTCAATGTTCAGAGGTTTTTAGCAACTCCTTCCATCCAAGAGTTATCTGAATCCAACCTGACTAAGGCACAGTGGATTGCTTTAGCAGTAGCATGTGGAGGTAATGTGTCTAGTGGTATGATTAAGGCACAAATCAAATATATTGCAATCCAAGCATTGATGGACTCTGGTAAAGTAGATGAAGAGTTAGGAGAGGCACAGGAATTGTTGAATGCAGCTGAGGCAGAATTTACAGATAAACATGAGCAAAAGAAAGAGAAAAGTGATGCAGAAGTAGAGCTTAGACGTATAGAAGCAGAAGAAAATTTGATTAAGCTGAGGATACAGGCTGAAAGAGAGAAAATGCAAGCAGAAAGAGAAAGAGAAAGAGAACATAGAGAGAAAAGAGAAAGAAAGGAAAGAGAAGAAGAAAAAGCAGCAGAAGAAGAAAGAGAAAGAGCAAAAGCAAAAGAGGAGAGAGAAAGAGCAAGGAAACAAGAAGATTATGAAAGAGAAATGAAATTGATAGAAGCCCGCTCCAAGTTACCTGTAACACCGTCTAACCCTACTCAAGGTAATTCAGACCCTGTATTTGATGTAGTAAGAGTGCAGAAATTAATTCCAAAATTTACAGAAGAAGCTCCAGATCAGTTTTTTGATCACTTTGAAAAAGTGGCTTCAGGTATGGGATGGCCAGAAGATAAATGGTCGGTCTTGTTACAGAGTGTTCTCATTGGTAAAGGAAGAAGTGCCTATTTAGCCTTATCAGCTGATCAGTGTAAAGGGTACAAGGTACTCAAACATAATGTGCTACAAGTTTACCAGATGACCCCTGAATATTATAATGAAAGATTCAGATCTTTGAGAGAGGATGACAAGATAACTTTCTTGGATTATGCTTACAAAGTAAGAAGATGTTTTAAACGATGGTTGGAGGCTGTTAAAGTTAAATCTATGGACGAACTTGAGGAGTTAGTAGTCCTAGAACAATATCTTAGAGGAGTTCCTGAACACATAAGAGCCTATTTAAGAGAGAGAGAGGTTAAGAAACTTGACAAAGCTGCTACATTGAGCGAAGATTTTAATATAATTTCTAGCAAAAGAAATTATAATGTCAAGTACCAGAACCAACAACGCACAGGTTTCAGGTCTCATCCAAATTTCAGGAACATTACAACTGGAAATCCTTCTAGTGGCTATGCCAATACAAAGTCAGGTAACATCCCTCAGCAATTGAATGTTAAATCCTCATCATCCAGTCAGTTTTCAAGACAGATACAGAAGACTAATGTTGTCTGCTACAAGTGTGGAAGAGTAGGACACTACAGTCGAGATTGTTATCAGACACAACAGCAGACCAAACCAGTTGGTCAAGTGGTTAAAGGTAACCAGGTGAAGCAAACTACGAAGAGCAGTGTGGGGAAGACTGAGACTAAACAAGCAGAGTGTTTAGCAACCAGTGGAAATGTAACTTCAAGCAGTGAGTGGCTGAGCAGCTTGGAGGCTTTTAAGCCATATATCTATGAAGGTACGCTGACAACTCAAGGAGGAAGTGTGCAGGTACCAGTCAAGGTATTACATGATACGGGGAGTAACCATAGTGTGGTAGTTCGTGGTGCTCACCCACAGCTGGAGAAGAATCTCACTGGAGGTTCAGTTATTTTGAAGGGTATAGGAGGAGAAGAGGTAACTCCTATAAGCCGCTTGCATTTGTCCTGTGAATTGGTGACAGGAAATGTTGATTTTGCTGTAAAGGACTCACTAGCTGTTGAAGGTGTACATGTTTTACTGGGTAATGAAGTTGGTGGTGTACCATTTGTTCCTTGTCCTATAGTGACAAACAAACCATTAAGGGTTAGTCCTACGGTTGATTTAGAGAAGAAAAACCCCCACCTGTTTCCAAGTTGTGTAACTACCAGGAGTATGAAGAGAACTATGTCTGCAAGTGAAGATACTGAGGATTTACCTGCACCAGAAGAATCAAGTGAAGGATCTTTAAGCTTAGAAGAACTATTCCAGGAAAGTGAAGTTTCCCCTAGTGGTAGTAATGAAGAGATTTCCCAAGAAGACGAGGATCCTGTTGTTATTGAAGAGACTCCGAGTAGTCAAAGAGTTCCTGAAGATAGTAGTGAAACTACAGAGGCAGAGTTAGCAGATGTGGAGAATTCAGCCCTTGAAGTTGGTCAAGTGACAAGAGAGAAGCTAATGAAACTGCAGAAGAGGGATACAACGTTGGCTGATTTGTTCTTCAGAGTTGTTGATCAAGAAGAGATGCAACAAACCTCTACCTGTTATTATCTAAAGGAAGGATTGCTAATGAGGAAGCATCGACCTGCAGATATACCAGGAAAAGCTGAATGGGGTGAATATCATCAAATTTTGATTCCATATCCATTAAGGAAACAAGTTGTAGCAGTAGCGCATGAGTCTGGACATATGGGAATCAGGAAGACTGTTGAGAAGATTATGAAGTATTTTTTCTGGCCTGGACTTCACAAGGATGTAAGCAGATTTTGCAGAGTGTGTCACACGTGCCAGATAGCTGGAAAACCGAATGAAACCATTCAGAAAGCACCCCTGCATCCCATAGAAGTTAGGGGAGAACCCTTTAGCAAGGTAATTATAGATGTGGTTGGGCCACTTCCGAAAACAAAGAAAGGAAATGAATATCTATTAACATTAATGTGTCCAGTGACTAGGTATCCTGAGGCGATTCCTGTAAGAAGTATAAGTGCAAAGGTAATTGCTGAGAAGTTGGTGGAGTTTTTCTCCAAGTTTGGAATACCAGAAATTGTGCAAAGTGATAGAGGAACGAACTTTACTTCAAAATTATTCCAGGATGTGATGAACTTGTTAGGAGTAAAGCAACAGTTATCAACTGCTTATCATCCAGAGACTCAAGGAGCCTTGGAAAGGTTCCATCAGACATTGAAAAGTATGTTAACTAAGTATTGTAATGAATCAGGAAGAGAATGGGATGCTGGTTTACCTTTAATGTTATTTGAAGTTAGGAATGCTTATCAAGAAAGTATGGGATGTTCACCAAATGAAATGATTTTTGGTCGAGACATTAGAGGTCCATTGAAGATTCTTGCAGAGAATTGGGAAGAAAATCAAGAGGAAATCCAAGGATAATATGTGAAGAACTTGAGGAAAAGGTTAAGAGAAATTAGAAAATTCTCTGTAGAAAATTTGAAAATAAGTCAAGAGAAAATGAAAAGAAAATATGATGCTAAGACTAAGCTAAGAAATTTTAGTATTGGACAGCAAGTTCTAGTGTTCTTACCAGTGAAAAGATTTCCCCTTACCAATAAGTTTCAAGGTCCTTATAGGATAATAGAGAAGTTAAGTGATCGAACTTATGTGATTGAAACACCAGGAAGAAGGAAACGACAAAGGAAGATACATGTGAATCTTTTGAAACCTTACTTCTCAGAGACTAAAACTGAAACAGTGTCAATAACACAGACAACTTCATCTACAGAGGACGATGACGGCTACGAATTGGGAGCTGAAAACAAGATGAACAATTCTTCAATATTAGAAAATTTGGAAGATAAACTAAAACATCTGAGTGTTGAGCAAAGTAGTGAATTAAGAGAAGTTATTCAAAGTTTCCCTGAAATTTTTGCAGATGTACCTAGGCGTACCAATCTGACAAAGCATGAGATAAAGATCAGAGAAGATGGAAAACCTTTTAAAATGAGAGCTTATCGCTTATCACCTTTTCATCGAGATGTTTTGAAGAAAGAAGTTGAATATTTGTTGCAGCATGGATTAGCAGAACCCAGTTCAAGTCATTATAGTTCTCCTTGTGTGTTAGTGAAGAAACCAGATGGCTCATTTAGGATGTGTACTGATTATAGGAAACTGAATTCCATCAGTGTGGCTGACAATTATCCCTTGCCTCTTATTGATCAATTACTTGATAATATTGGGCAAGCCAAATTTGTTTCCAAGATAGACTTGTTGAAAGGATATTATCAAATTCCCTTAGATGAGAATGCTAAGTTGCTGTCAGCTTTCATTACTCCTTTTGGACTGTATCAATACACTGTTTTGCCGTTTGGTCTGATGAATGCACCTGCAACATTCCAGCGAGTGATGGATCAACTACTAGGATCAATAAAAGGAGTAGGTGTATACCTTGATGACATTGTGATTTATTCTAATACATGGGAAGAACATCTGAAGATATTAAGGAAAGTGTTTAAGAAACTTCGGGAAGTAGAACTAACAATCAACTTACAAAAAAGTGAGTTTGGAAAGGCAACTGTACAGTATCTAGGATTTAAAGTTGGAAAAGGCCTTCTCGCTCCTATTGATGCTAATGTAGAAGGTGTCCGTAAGGCTACCCCTCCTGCTACGAGGAAAGAGCTACAAAGATTTTTGGGCATGGCTGGATTTTATCGCGGATTCTGTCCAAATTTCTCAGCCGTAGTAGCTCCCTTAACTGACTTAACCAGTCCTAAAAGAAAGTTTGATTGGACTCCAGAATGTCAAGAATCATTTGAGAAGGTTAAAGCCATATTAACTTCAAGACCAGTGCTTCAAGCTCCAGACTTCAATAAAAAGTTTGTGATACAAGTTGATGCATCCGACTGTGGAATTGGAGCTGTTCTACTTCAAGAAGATGACGACAAAATCTTCCATCCAGTATGTTTTATGTCTTCAAAGTTGAAAAAGCATCAGAAAACTTACTCAACAATCGAAAAAGAAACATTAGCATTAATCACAGCATTGAAAAAGTTTGAAGTGTATGTGAACCGACCTAGGAATGAAGAAA
Source organism: Macrobrachium rosenbergii (assembly GCA_039081455.1). Taxonomy (NCBI): domain Eukaryota; kingdom Metazoa; phylum Arthropoda; class Malacostraca; order Decapoda; family Palaemonidae; genus Macrobrachium; species Macrobrachium rosenbergii. The sequence continues at coordinate 35,365 of JANJGK010005336.1, forward strand.
TTTTAGTGTTGTCGGATCACAACCCAATCTCATTCATCAATAAGATGAAAAATAATAATATGAGACTGAACAGGTGGTCTTTATGCCTGCAACCATATAATGTAAGTGTTAAACACATTTCAGGAAAAGATAATGTCATAGCAGATTATTTATCCCGTTGTGAATCGTGGGATTCAAACCCGGGATAAGTAATCTTCTGGGGGGAGGAATTTCATGATATTGCCTTGTAATACGTATATCCTCCTATAATTTTGACATATTTACTTTTTTCATGTGTTATGTTTAATGATAATGATCGTTGAAGTATCATATTTAGTTTGGCATCAGATCTCAAAAGTACTAATGATAACTTGATAGTGTAATTTAGAATTGTTAATACAATTTTAATAGTAACGTAATTTAGAACGAATATCTTTCTTGGTAAAAGCGTAGCTTATGAACACGTGTGTGTGTCCACCAGGGCTTGTTTCATTTCAGTTGTCATCAGTTCAGATAAGAGTGAGCGCTTTGTTTTAGGCTAGCGATGACAGGTTTGCAAAACAAACGCCGATTCGTCCCATACGGGCTCAAGACGAGTGATTTCATGTTGTTACATGCGTTGTTCGAGTCACGTATTCCACTTGGCGAGAAAAAATACATGTCCTGATCAATTACGTCATGTTTTGTAAGATTGCGTTCAAAACGTTTTGCTGGGATGACGTAACTTCCTTCTAGAAGCTTCTTTAGTATCTCGCACCCAAAATGTTTTAATGACATCACGTAATTGTTTCACTGTTACTGGAATCCTAAAATTTGTTTCATTCTGATTTCTGAGACCAGTCGATTTGGTTCCATCTCTCTCTCTCTCTCATTCCTAATTAGGAAGAGATTACTTTTAACGTAATTTTTTGTGGTCACTTTTAACATTAACTTTTGAGATCTGAATTTAGCAAAGTTATTTAGTTCGTAACGGCGCCTGGTAAAAAAGTGTGTATTGTGTAACGCAGCTGCAGCAAGTGATTTACAGAGGTTTTCACAAGTTGTGTAAGGTAATGTGAAATTTTACTTATTGATACCATGGTATGATAAGTTAAGAAGTTGTGGTATGATAAGTTAGGAAATTTTGAACAAGTGAAATCATTATTGATAAATCTTACGTGTATTTTTGTGTGTTTTTCTATTTACAATTTCGTTATATTTTCACATTTTTTATGTTTGTGATGTAACATTTATTTACATAGCATTGTAAATATTTCTTGGTAATTTAACATTGCATACTTAATTTAACATTGCATACTTAATTTAACATTGCATACTTGATTTCATTTATTGAGATTTTCTTTTTAAATCTTGAGTAATTCTTGATAGTTTAAATTTTGCTTGGTTAATTTAAATTCCTGATAAAGTTTTTGTGAATTAGTTTTGTTTCATAATTTAATTCAAGAATTCATTGAGTTTTGTGTTATTTTCAACTAATAGTAAATTTTTCAGATTGTGAATTCTAATTAATTGTGAATTCTAGTTATAAACTTTGACTCTGAAAATAAATTTTTGTATTTAACATTTTTAGAAAAACAGTGTTTCATTTATTGACCATCAGTGAATAGGATTGATTGTGTGTGCATAAGGCAAAGTGATAAACATGTTTTGTTCTTTTAGTTTTGCTAAAGTGAATTAAGACCAGGGAAACAGTTAGAGTTTTTTGATGGAGTGATGCCCTTTTACTCTAGAAGATTTCTAGTTTAATTTTTGATACCTCACACATATTCTGGTGAACTTAGTTTGATTTTTCAAGTGATTGATAAATAAGTTTTTTCTTAAGGGATCATTGTTACCTTTAGAGTATTCAGTCATAATAATTAATGTTATGAGAGTTCAGGTATCTGGCTGAAGTGAGGTATATTTTTGAATTTTGAGATTAGTTGTGTAATAACCAGGTACTTGATACGCATCGTGACAATATATATATATATATATATATATATATATATATATATATATATATATATATATATATATATATATATATATATATATATATATATTCTATTGGCTAAAAGTGAGTGAGTCCAAGGAAATGACTAATAGACCTTTTCAATTTGAATTTCACCCAATTGCAATAACCGTTGATTATCAAATAGCTTTTGCTTATTTCAGATCTTATGCACGTTGTCAGATTTCATTGATGTATTGCTTGCAATTGATTAGAGCCTCGATGGCTAGGTCGGTAGAGCAGCAGCCTCGGACTTCATAGAGGTCTGTGGCGCGGGTTCAAATCCGCAGCCGACCAGTCAGAGAGGCGGACACTTTGCTATCCGTGTAGACACCCCCGTATTATGTATGTAATCAACAGATAGGTTTGCTGAAAGCAAATGGGTGTTACAGGCTAATACACGCACAAACAAAGCCACTCCAACATCTTCTAAACACATACATCTCGAACTGTCGACCTAGCCTCCCAGCTCTCCTCGCTGCTGGGAGAAAGGGAGTTGGGGAGTTGGTACGATACATGTGCACACGCGCTACCGGGGTCTAAGCGATGTCAGGCAGGGCGGCCGATCGAGGCTACAGTCTACCCCTATGCCAAATAAAAGTCCTTCAAAAGAGGGCATGGTGCTTACTCCATATAAAAAATGGAAAAAGCACGTTAGACGAAGAAGATTGCTTGCAATTGATTGTGCCTGGTAAGAGCAAATTTCGAGACGCCTGGATAAACGAAGAAGACTTTCAGTCTCGGCTAGAACCAGCTGAAGGAAACCCAAAAGGAACTTTTTTGCAGATTCTGCCACAAGGAACTCAATGCCGAGCTGACATCCACCAAATGACATAACACAAGTAAAACCCTTCTACGAAATCAGCCTGCAACTGATCTTGGACAGTTGGAAGAGCTCGAGGGAAACCAAAGCGACAGCAGCACTCCCAATGGAGTGATTATTGCTGCCATTCTACTTGCGTGTTTCATAGCAGAAATCATTCGCCATTGACTACTGCCTACAAGTTGGTCGGTTTGAGGAAGAGGATGTTCCCCGACTCTGCTATAGCTCGGGGTTGTTCATTCATAAAGCGTACAAAGTGTACAGATGTGATTAGAACCATTGGGGGGGAGACTGTGACAAACAGCCCAATGAAAAAGTTGAGTAACAAAAATGTTCCGTCATCATGGATGATTGATACAACCACAACGAAGTCCTGCACTGCAGTCGTTAGGTTTTATGATTCCCATGAGCAGAAAATCTCCACAGCTATGCAAGTGTTAGGTTTTTCAGTTGTTAATTTGAAACAGCTTTGTTTCGTTTGTTAACCTACACTCCTGTTTTGTGTGAGGAGGCGAGGTTACGTTCGTCTCTCTTTTTCTTCCTCAGTCAGGTTTTGGAAGGCAGATCGACAGGTTCTCGTGATGCAGTCGAGAACAAGCAGCAGCACTTTTTGATACGGCAGGTGTGGGTCAACTGCTGATGTCGAGGAGGACGTCAACCCAGCTCCCGAGGTCGATGTGGTGACCAAACCATGGTTACCAGTTTTGAGGAAATATTATCCTTCTGGGGCAGCGAAGTGGCTGTCGCATCAACTCTGTCGTAGTCTTTGGTGATGTCTCGGCAGTGTACGATGGTCGACCTCGAGGATCGTGGATTGTGGTTCTGGATGATTACTCTGTTTATGATTATATTCATTTCATTTAGATACGTTGGAGGAGCAGTGTATGGCTCTGGGTAATCATTATGTTGGTTTATTTCACTGTGTGATGTATAATTGTTCATTACCTGATTATTTATTAGTGAGGAGCAGAGTATGGCTCATGTTGTTGTCATTTGTGACGAGAAAGTGTATGACTCATATTGTTATTGGTTATTGTTATTGTAATTTGTGATGAGCAAGTGTATGGCTCGTATTATTATTATTGGTAATGAATTATAGTAATGAATAAGTGTATGTTTAAATGGTTATTGGTTTTATTGCTGCTGTGTAATGTGTTTATTTATTCTATTAACTGTTGATAGTTTAGTTAAAGTTAATTGAATTTATGGGTAATTTATGGTAATGACCATTTATGTCTCAGTGCTTTCCAAAACCTGGACTCAATGTAATTAATGTAAATATCTTAGGTTAATAAATTAAGTTTGGGACACTTGAGTATTTTCTATTGCTCCCTCCCCCTTGGGTTGTTGCAGTCCATCAGTCCACTCCAGTCCCATTTTTACTTAGGATTTATGAATCTGGTGGTCACGTAGAAAAGTGACCATGACACTAGATCTTGTTAAGGTATATTATGTCTCAAATAATGCTCAAGGTCCTACTGGACAAAATTTATAATCTCTCTCAATGGATGCGTTGAGAAAGTGTGATGATATTCCTCTCAGTAATTTAATGGGATTTGCAGCTAGTGGTGCATCTAACATCATGAGGGAACATAATTCCCTGTGCAGTAGACTCAAGATCTTGTTGCTGGCACTGACTGTATTCAAACATATGTGCCATTCTATTCATCTAAGTTCTTCAGAGGCTGCAAAAGGTCTTCCTTGTCATTGTGAAGCTTTGCTTCGCTGTATAATTACATTTTTTGCACATAGTTCAAAAATGCAACATGGTTTAAAACTTTCACAGGAATTTTGTAGCACTATAAGCCTCACAAAATGCTCCTTCCTTGTCAAACTCTCTGGCTTTCCTTGCATGATGCAGTTGAAAGGGTTCTCGAACAGTGGAAACCTTTCTTGAACTTTGTACTTGAGTCAAAATTAGGAGAGAGAATGGTTGGTTAACAGCAGTGCATCAGCTATATATTATGTTGAAAGGATGAGGGATCCAGCGATTTTTTATATTTGACTTTCTTAGAAGTAATTTTGCCAAAATTTAAATAATTTTATTTAGTCTTTCAAAAAACTTCACCCACAATCCATATTTGACAGAGTAAAAAAGTTATATACGTCTCTACTGAGTACTTTTTGTCAGCCACACGTTCTTCAGAAATATCCTTTGATGAATATTGATCCATGTCATGACAGTAACTATGTTACACTGAACCAGCTTTCTCTTGAGCAGAACTTCTTCACAGCTTGTCTCAGACAGAGTGCTTCCTTCAAGAACCCTGGGATGGTGCGGGTTGTTCAGTACAGATGTGGAAGACAGTTTTGTATTTCCGTTTGTGTTGCAGTTAGGAAAAGGTTTGATCTTGGCAACCCTTTGTGGAAAATGGTGCTGGTTCTATCAGTCAGCAATGCTTTATATTACCGGTCAAAATTAGCAGCCATGCCATCTTTACACGGCACAATGCAACTGATCCCCAGAACAGAGGCAGAACATAAGCAGAAGTTAGATGTGATGCATGGCAGAGTTTAGATTGCGTCCCAATGCCAGACATAATAAGGCATGTGAAAAGAATATTGAGGAATTTCATAAAGGGTTGGGCAATCCAAAAGATGATGAAGGTAAGGTAATGTTTTCAGTATTATCAAATTTCGCTCTCCACATTCCATCTTTCCCAACATCAAATGCTGATGCACAGAGAGTCTTCAGTCAGTTTAATGTTATAAAGACAAAGCTTAGGAATTCTTTGCAGTTGCCACCAGTTAATGCTCTCATGGGTGTGTCAGAGGAAGTTGAAAGATTTGACTGAAGCTCTCAACAATATGTATAAAGAAAAACTCCTTTGAAACGGCCTCATGAACATTCTCTTGTAACATCTTTAAAATCTACATTTTCTGTTGATATTATATATATATATATATATATATATATATATATATATATATATATATATATATATATATATATATATATATATATATATATATATATATATATATATATATCTACATATATATATATATATATATATATATATATATATATATATATATATGTGTGTGTGTGTGTGTGTGATATATATATATATATATATATATATATATATATATATATATATATATATATATATATATATATATATATATATATATATATATATATATATATATATAATATATATATATATATTTATATATATATATTATATATATATATACATATATATATATATATATATATATATATATATATATGTATATATACTGTGTATGTGTATGTATGTATCTATATATATACATATATTGTATTCTAGTACAGTATACTTATTTTGTAAGAGACCAGGCCCATCGCACCGATGGCAGTCTCTTCCAAACACGCGTGTGTGCGTTCGTGCGTCATATCTTTGGAGGGTCACAGACAAAGAGGGAACAAGGAACGAAACTTCCACCATACAATATTTCCATCCGTTTCTCCCTAACCACTGTTGTCTTGATATATGTACAATCACCCCTACTTGCATTGCCATGCAAGCATTCTAATCATGTACCCATAATGTTCCACCGAATCTTCTGTATCAAACTGTATGTGTGTTTCTGTTTGTGAAGACGCCAAACGTCTCTCCATTTCACATATATTATGCTACTGCATTGTATTCATTAATCTGTCTCGAATCTCATGCAATTGGCCATATTTATAATTTCCTGGCCTTTCCATTGATATATGTTTATTATGTCTCTCAATATCGCCACCTGTTTGTCTGCTGACAAACAGATGTTCGAAACATTACCTCTGTTTTGTTGTCTGTGTGTAGATGCTACTTTACCGCCCGCACAGGCCAATAACATCTTTGAAGATTCTGTACATTCATGCAGTGAGGAACTACTAATAAACTAGTCAACACCCATCCAGTATGTCACTCTATCCCGTCCTTACACTGGTGACCCGGGAGTGACGTGAAGGACCCGGCCAACCTAAGATGACTACCCATGCACCAATAGACCATTCGCCGTTTCGAGCCGTTCCCAAGCTCTGAGTAGATGTCCGACCCTCCGAGATGACCCACCCCACCACCAGAGCCGTGGACGCCCCCTCCAGGAAACCTGAAGCAGCCCCCGAACTCGTATCGGACGAGCTGACCGACGAATGACCAGCCGACGTCATCCTTCAGCCTGCTACCACCCCTGTCGAGCTGGCTACCGAAGGATCAGCTGCCGTCATCCTTCAGCCCTTGAGCCGGCTACCGAAGGATCAGCCGCTGTCATCCTTTAGCCTACTGCCGTCCCCCTTGAGCTGGCTATCAAAGGATCATCCGACGTCACCCTTCAACCCGCTACCATCCGACTCGAGTTCCTGCCGGCCGGCGCCGCCCTTCTGCCTCCTACCCGCCCCTAGCCCAAGCCCTTCGAGCCAATTCCAATAGTCAAAAAGACGATTTCCGCATTGATGCCTTGCTTTGGGGGGTGGGGGGGGGAGTATTGTAAGAGACCAGGCCCATCGCACCGATGGCAGTCTCTTCCAAACACACGAGTGTGCGTTCATGCGTCCAGTCCAGAGTCCCAACCACTACATCGATGGAGCCGAGAATATTTTGCATAACTGGCAACTGACAGGCTGAGACCGTCCGCCTCCTTGTTCATTTCAAGGTAGCCTGTACCCTGTACTGTAGCCAGATGCTTCCGTAGTGACTGAGAGTGTGTGGTTGGAAGACGTCCATTTTTCATCTGGCTGTATAGGCTAACTGATAGAGCCCGTATGTCATCATTCACTTTTCATTATCAATCACATCATTAATTTATATATCTCATCTTCATGGGTGCACTGAGTAATCCTGATGGGTTCCGGCGCATGGTCTTCAAGACCTCCATTTCATAATCAACCTACATTTGACTGGGTTAATTTTGTAATGATGATAATGAACAAATATGATTTATTATTGGTCACCTACGGATTTTTTACTCGGCTTCTGCTGAGGCAGTTTTTCTTGGTTTTTCTAGTGTTGTGCAGTGGGGAAAAGATCGTTTAACTTTGTGAACTTCTGGTGACGTCAAACCAAAGGCACTCTTGATGAAAGTGCTGGGAAGTGTTCAAGTGCTGCCGGTTCTTTTCCTTCTGTCATTCTTCATCGTCGATGCCGAATGATTATTGATCAGCCTCATTGAAGAAGACGGTAAAAGGCATCTTGAAGCTACAGATGCAGAAGACACATTTCAGTGGTGTTTCGATCCTCCTCTGCTCCCACAAAAATGCTGCTTCTTCAAACACCTTCCCCCCTCCCCCCCCTTGTGGTCACAGGGATTTTTCCTTCCTTCCTCATGTCTTCTCACTCTTTTTCTATTTCCAAGTCTCTTTTACTCTGATTTTTTTTTTATTTTCATTTATTTATTTTATATATATATATATATATATATATATATATATATATATATATATATATATATTACATATATATATATATATATATATATATATATATATATATATATATATATATATATATATATATATATATATATATATATATATATATATTAAGTCTGGGATGACTTTGGCCCAACTATGTGCTGATCTGTCAGTGGAGCTTCTGCAACAGATGCATTTGTGTTGACATTGGAAGTTTGCTCAGTTGGATACAGAGAGCTATTTGATCATGATCTAAGTCCATGGAGACAGGGTGATTGAACATTGACTCGAGGTCGTCACATTTCCAGAAGAAGTGGATGAAGTGACGTATGTGTGTTGCACTCGCTTATGGTTTATTAACAGGGGGATAGACTCTTGCAGGGGGACTTCATTAAGAGACTGGGTCTGTTTTGGTTGGTGGTGAAGTGTCAGAAGATTGCCACTGGAAAATCTGTTATTTGTCGCCATGGAAAGTGAGTATCATAATTCATGAACACATATCTTTTCCAGACATTTGGTGGAAAGACCCAGTAGTGCTGCAGTGAAACCTTGCTGTGTCTCCATTATGCATTGTCCTGTTCTATTCTCCATTGTGCATTTTTCTCTTTTGAATATTAGTGTCTTGTAACACCATTTCAGGTTTTAATATATTGATATGTTTCTTGTAACAGGAATTCTGGTTTCGTCCTGTGAGGACAAATAGGTTGGAAGTGATGTTTACTCTTTACATACTATCTGACATTTATTATGGTCTAGAATAATCATGACCTTATTACTTTGTTTGGTGACCAGTGTGTTAGTACTAGTATTAGCTGGTCTAGAATTATTAATCTGAATGTTTGTGAATCAAAATTTCCTCTAGTGATATTTTCCATTTGTAGGGGGTGGAATTCACTCCATTTCATGATCGTAGCTTTTGCTGAATCACTTTCGTTAAATTTGCAAATAAAGTCTAGTTTTTTACCTCATTGTTCAGTTCCAGTAGGCCTTTGTGTAAAGATTGGTTTAGTGAGAGGAGTAGACAAAGGAGAAGGAATTTGCTGACCCAGGGAGCCACCGCTACCAGAGACGTCTTGGGAGAGCAATAAAAGATGGCCCTATTTGACCCGGGATAGGGTCATTTAACATATATAATGAAACAGAGAGGAGATTCTTATTACCAGTAGCATCATTGTGAACATAATATTGTGACCGTAAAGGAAACCAATGCAAAGATAAATCTGTAACGGGAAGAAAATTTAACCTCCTTACGTACACAGCAGAAGTATGGTCTCTGAAGGAAGGAACGATGACTCTGTCTGTTTTGTCTGTATACAGACAGAGATGGTTCAGGTGCATGCAGCAGCAGCAGCAGCAGCAGCAGCAGCAGCAGCAGGGTGGTGGGGCAGTCAGGTGGTTGCTGCCCTCGAAGGGAAGAAGAAGAAGAAGAAGGAGGACCTGACTGCTCCTGGGCATCTGAGGAGCTCTAAATCTTGGCACCTTCAGGTCATAGGATAGTCAAATGGACAGTGCTGACAGACACATCAATAAAACCACACAAGGAAGAGGATAAGGATGAGGATGGAGGATGAATGAAATGGCTGGTCCATGAAAGAAAGAAAGAAAGGGAGAAGACTTACCTTGTATACCCACAGGGCACCAATTCCCCTCGCTCTTGACAAGGGTGTTGGAATCCTTCTCTCTCACACAGAGGGACGCCTCCTCCTCCTCCTCCTCCTCCTCCTCCTCCTCCTCCTCCTCCTCCTCCTCCTCCTCCTCCTCCTCCATGCCACTGCTTGTCCCAAGTGATCAGTCTGCCTCTCCTTTTCCAAGGGCAGTTTCCAATATACTGTTAATTGGCAAGTATGAAATATATATGTTTTATATGCTGTATCTCTCTTGGGATAAGAAGATGCAAAAGGAGATTTTGTTTTGGGACTCTTCCTCCTTCATCCCTAGCAACCTGAAGGAAGGAAGGAAGGATTCCTGTGGATTGTGAGTCCATCCTTTGAGACAGAACTCTTCTTCTTCTTCAAGAGGTGAAGGAGGAGGAGGAGGAGGAGGCTCTGAAAGATCTCTAAAGAAGAAGAAGAATCAGAACCATGTAAGGTGTTCTTCTTCTTTCAGAGAAGCCTTAGAAGAAGAAGAAGAAGAAGAAGGCGGCGAGTGAAGAAGAATGGAAGATGACTTTTATCTCTCAGCAGCATTTTTCATTAATTAAGTCAGTTTGGGAAATTCTCTCAAAATGGCGACTTTTTGACCAAAGTCTTCTTTCTCATTTCATTCTTTGTCTTTTAGTTATTATCAACTGTTTTCTGCTCACACAGACATTTATCACTTATTATCTTTGAAAGATGCAATCAGCCAAAGTGGGTGAAGAAGAAGAAGAAGGAGAAGAAACAATGGCTGAGTGGTGCTGCTGCACTTGGCTCACTTTGCTAGGCCCAGGAACCAACCCTCCCTGCCTGCCTGCCGCCCACCAGTCCACCCACATGTGAATGGAAGTACCAGTGTCAGTCCACTGTGTGATGGGGGCTCGAGAAAAAGGTCAAGGTCAAGGAAATAATGACTTTTAGTGTCTGGTCTGTTTTTGACCTTTATAAAACCACTCTGGTTTTTGGGGGGGCTGTTCAGCTCCTCCAACAGTTGTTCTTGTATGACAATAGTTTGTATTTTGGGATGAAGCATCAGTGTAAACAGTCCTTCAGAGGAGACTCAAAGCACACACACACAGAGAGAGAGAGAGAGAGAGAGAGAGAGAGAGAGAGAGAGAAACAAAATATCAGGAACTAATAATAATAATAATAATAATAATAATAATAATAATAATAATAATAATAATAATAATAATAAAAGGAGACAAATGAAACCCTGAAGTGAATCACAACATCTTTATTTGAGAAAGATTCTCAGAGTTGAAACCAAAGTGGAAACTGACTTCTTCGTCTGGAGGGAAGACACTCACAGGATGAGGCCGCACTCCCCCCACCCTCACTCCTTTGATGTCTGAACCTGGATACTTCAGGATGGTGGCGTAGAGGACGTCAAGTCCTTCCTCCACCATCCCGAAGCAATATCCAGATCCCCAACTGGGATGATCTCTGGTGACGATCCAGAACCTAGAAGCATCTTTATACGAGATGTTTCCCCACACTTCTCCCGCCTTATATGGCGTCCCTTTATAGATCCTTCTCTTCCTGTCCCTCTCCCAATCCTCCCTCGATGACAACACTGCTTGAGTTGATGCGCCTCCTCCTCCTCCTCCACGGGGAATGTACTTTCCCATCCTGAGTCTTTCCCCTGCCCTACCCTTATCCCTCACACTTGAAACGTGATAGTGGGCATAAGCGGGCCCCATCCCCCCCGCACACATGTGCAGGAAGTTGAGACCCTTGAGGCCATTCTCAGTGACCCTGATGATGACCCTCCCCAGGGGGGTGGATCCATACGCCAGATCCAGGAACGCCCTTGGAGGGGAAGAGGGAGGAGGGGGAGAAGGAGAAGGAGACCATTGCATCAAGGACTCCAGCTGTCAAGGGAAAGAAGGATGATATTCGTTAGAACAATATAATAATAATAATAATAATAATAATAATATTAATGATAATAATAAATGAAGAAGAAGAAGAGGTGAATTAAGAAGCCAAATAACAAAGAAATTAATTAAAATAAAAAGTCTATTGTGGATGAAACCCCTGAGCAAGAAACTTCCACAATGTTATTATCATTAGCTCTTTATCATCCTCCTCCTCCTACAACAAAGGCTCATCAGTAGCGCAACTGAACCCTTACAAACAATGCACCACTCAACTCTGTCTGTCTTGAGTTCAGTCTTCTTCTTCTACTTCTTCTTCTTCTTCTTCTTCTTCTTCTTCTTCTTCTTCTTCTTCACAAAGCCTGCCATCCTCCTCCATTCTCTCCACATGACAACCATCTCAGAAGACAGTGATCCATCCATACTACTCAAACAATTCAGCTCTACAGCTTCCTTCTTTCTCTTTCATTCATATTCATTATTAACACTTCACTTCCATAAAGGAGAGTTGGCTCAACATTACCTTAATACTATCCCATTCCAGCTTCCATATAGAGTATAATATGCTTCCTCCCTATCTTTTGCACACATCCTCCTTACTTCCTTCCTTCCTTTATTCCGTCCTTTATTCCTTCCTTCCTCGCTTGCTTCCGTGCTCCACCTATTCTATGATTCACCTGCTCCCTCATCCTGCCAACATCCAATATATCTACTCCAAAATACCCAAGCAGATCATCCATTCTCCCAACATCCATCTACTCTCAACTTTCAAACACTTTCAGGTTCTCTCACCAGTTCCTGCAGTTTCTCTTCACTGTCCCTCATCATCAGTACTGCATCATTTGTAG
>JANJGK010005337.1:2500-30000 GCA_039081455.1 Macrobrachium rosenbergii
GAGACTAAATTTAGGTGAAAATAATTTTATTATTTTCGCAAGTTTATTCTTCACAAGAGCAAATAGAAACTAATACGAATATGAAGTTCTAGTGCCCAGCATCCGGGCCCCACCCCCCGCCATAAAAAAACTGCTACTTAAAGCGGACAACTTTATAAATATTAATGATGATGTCTAGTTTAGGAGATATAAGTATTTCTTTGAGAAGAATGCAATATTTTCCGTTAACAAAATAAAACAAGTAAAAAATGCGCCGAAGTTTCCTCGGCGCAATCGAGTTTATTGTACAGCCGTTACTGCGTATAATCAAGGCCACCGAAAACAGATCTATCCTTCGGTGGTCTCTGTATAATGCTGTATGAGCCGCGGCTCATGAAACTTTTAACCACGGGGCCAGTGGTGGCATATCTTATATCGTTGCCAGAAGCACGATTATGGCTAGCTTTAACCTGAAAATAAAACTACTGAGGCCAGAGGGCACAATTTGGTATGTTTGATGATTGTAGGGTGGATGATCAACAGACCAATTTGCAGCCCTCTAGCCCAGTAGTTTTTAAGATCTGAGAGCGGACAGATAAAAGTGCGGACAAAGCCGGCACAATAGTTTTCTTTTACAGAAAACTAAAAAGTGCCACATACAATAAAACATAGGAAAGTTCCGTTCCCCCTTTAACTTGTTGTTTTCCCTGAAATTACACAAAACTATGAAAAGGATATAAAGGGGAGGAGGACAACAATTTTCTTTTTTTTTGTAGACTTCCATGGAATGGCCCACAACCATAACCGAGATATAACAAGGGGGCGAAAAACATATCCCACAGTGACTCTAAGCAACACAAGACTTTCGTGAGCCTTACATATCCTTTATGGAGTAGCAAGAAAGCACTTTCTTTTCTTGGTAAGTGGAACTTTGTTGCCATTCAACGGGATCAGTAGGGGATTCTAGGCAAACGGCCCTCTTCCCGATACTTGCATTCTATTCTGCCACTAACGGAGAGAGCTTTCTTTCTTTGGTCTTATTTTTTTAAGCTTCATCCATTCTACAATCTATATTTATATAAGGCAAATGATCTAGCTATTAATAAATTTCAAATAAATATAATACCTGTATGAGCATTCATCAATAAAAGTCTATTTACAGCGTTATATATATTTAGTACTACTATATGCCATGGAAAGCATTAGTGAAAAGTTGTCAACGCTTATCAGAATTATTATGAATGGAATTATCCGAAAAAATATAAACAAGTTCAGTGTGGAAATGTAAGGTAATTAAGTTTGTTACTTCCTCTTTAACGGTAACACCGACATAAAAAACAGAATTTATGGAAGCTATAGGGATGAAATCATTGTTTTCCAAGTGTAAAAAGTGGGGCGTGACAATGTGAAGATATGTAGAAGTTCCTAAAAAGTTACCGAAGACGAAAGGACGGATCAGCTGAAGATGAATGGCGCTCTGTGTGTGTGTGTGTGTGTGTGTGTGTGTGTGTGTGTGTGTGTGTGTGTGTGTGTGAGATAGAGAGTTCGACAAGATGCTGAAGAACCTTTACTCCACGTGCATGAGGTGGGGCTTAAGGTTTGGCAGCTTTCTGTGTGATGAAGCCAATGATACAGAAGTTTGAATAGAAATGCCATATTGACCATTACACTATCAACAATAACTGCACATTGCCTAAGCCTAGGAGTTACGTTGTCTAACATGCTGTATCTAACACCCCATCTCCTTCACTAACGGAGTTGCCCTCCTCAACCGGCTTCGATCCTCGGCACTTTCTTTGGAAGTAGAATGTTATGCTTCCTTATGATATGGCATAGCCAACAGAATCCTTTATTTTTTCACTTCTTTGGACTTAACTGGGCCCTACACATGTGCTTGGAAAATATAACGCATAAGGTAATCTATTGTTTTTTTTATATATATGAAGAAAACAGTGAAGCCCAATCATGTTATGACTAAATTTTATTTAGACGCTTTCATCATCATATGAATTTTCCTTTATGTAAGAGCAAAGCGAAATTCCTCACTTCTCCCGCGTATCATAGCTTTTGTGTTTTTTTTGGGGGGGTGGGTGGGTGGGTGGGTAGGTGAAGTATGGTCATTCATTAAGGCTAAGTTTCTGAACTTAAGCGTTTACCATTAAAATCCCATCGAGATGCATCATTACTGAAATCCTAATTAGGGTTTAGTTATGAAGAGAGGAGGGCTATTTCGTTGCTTTTATTGAAAACTAATAAGACGAGAGAGAGAGAGAGAGAGAGAGAGAGAGAGAGAGAGAGAGAGAGAGAGAGAGAGAGAGAGAGAGAGAGAGAGAGAGATTTTTCGACATTTGCTTTCGACTACTACACGGCGTCGGTGCTAATGAATTCGGTTTTCATAGATTTTAAGAGAAGAGAAACTACCAGGCAACGAACAGTGTCATTGATTAGCAACTCCAACTAGTAAAATATTATATATATATATATATATATATATATATATATATTATAATATATATATATATATATATATATATATATATATATATATATATATATATATACATATATATATATATATATATATATATATATATATATATATATATATATATATATATAATATATATATATATATATATATATATATATATATATATATATATATATATATATATATATATATATATATATATATATATATATATATATGTATATATCAGGTATATATGTGCTTGCACTCTGTATCTTGCCGGATATCCATTCATTCTATTTTCGAAAAATTTCACGGAAAATGCCAGTAATTTGTCTGTTATGTTCACTTTACAAAAAAGAAAAAAAATAATTTCGAAATATGGATACATTTAGCAATAGAGAGTATTGTTAGAAGGATAAAGGGAGAGAGGGAGAAAGTAGAGCTCTAGCACCATAAGGATGTTTAATATTCTAACCTTTTTTGATGCTTTCCCAAAGTTATGGCATAAGACATTTTAGTTTTAGAGGGACAAAAGCTCTCTAAAGAAAAAATACAATACTTTGCTGCAGATATGGAAGTCCTAAAAAAAGGCTGTTTGAGAAGTCGATTATCTAGTATTTTGTTTTCACTTCTTTCACAATTTTCGCATACAATATCTTACTGTTTCCGATATAACAGCTGCATGTCTTATTTCTCCACTTCTGTAGAAACGGTGAAATTATTCAAGTTCGAGTAATTGTTATATATATATATATATATATATATATATATATATATATATATATATATATATATATATATATATATATATATATATCATGAACACTTCATTCACAAAAAAAAAGATTTTTTGATAAATATTGCAAATTCGCATACCCATATTGATTAAAAAGCATCTATAGCTGATGGAGAAACGCAGCTTCCTCAGTGAACGTTTCACAATAAGTCGGGAATAAAATAATTACTATCCACGTCCCAACACTGAGATGGCATAACTCAAGAATTCAAGATTGTGGCCTTCAACTACAAAATATCTCAGTCGTTGAACTAATCAATCGCTGCAAATGGTTGCTGATCATCACTCTTTAATTAACCACCTCTGTGGTGCTACTTTGCCTGTCTATGAGATCCAACTACCAGAGGTAATTTTAAGGATACTACTACCAAACAGACTTGTCCATGAACGCTGGTGCAAAAACTCCCCATTTTAATTAATGTTAAATATGATGACTGGCTTAAAAAATTCAATCTTGGAGTGATGTTTAGGGCGACACTCTCAGCCATGCCATGAGCCATTCTTAACCTAGCGACGAGCAATGACCAACTTCCGAACCTCAGCGTCCTGATAAAAAGAACTATCACATTACCGATGTTAGTGGATGTTTGCGGAAAAAATTCGCTACCATTTACAAAACACGTAATAAATCACTAAATAAAAAAAAGTCTCCCAACTGTGAAAATAATTTACAATTTAAATATGGAAAATGCATATTATGCAAACGTTAGCAGCTTGGAAAACTGTTTCAAATGCAATGCCATAATCATGCTTTAGAGTCTTTTACCAATATGACTTATGAATTCTTATAAAGCCATATCAGAAAAAATTCAACCTTTGTTGCTCTTAAGAATTAATGCCAATATAACTATTGCTAATAAATACATTATATAATTAAACTAATATTTCTTTCTTGTATTCTGACTAGCCAGTTCCTTAACCTTTGAACAAATTTTGGTATTTTTGCTGCTAACAATTTTTTGTAAAATGGAAGTTCTGTTCTGGGCCACTATAAAATGAATACCGATTTCCCTATCACATGTGTGGATATTGTAAGCTATAGTTAAATAAGGAAACCCCCTTGATGTAGTCATCTTTCCAGGAAGAACAAAATAAATAAATAAACAGGTAAAAGCAAGAATATTAGAATAGCTGTTTTCTTATTTCCTTCCTTCCTCTCTACTCGCATGCTTCATATTTAATCTAAAGCTCCCAGTTTATTTCAGAGTATTATCTCCAGCCTTTGTCCCGTACTGTCAATGTTTGATGCACCACGGTGTTAATAATAATAATAATAATAATAATAATAATAATAATAATAATAATAATAATAATAATAATAATAATAAGTGTTCCAAATATATGAAAAAACTAATGATAAAGCTAATAAAATGCTGCAAATTATGAACTAATAAAATATTGCAAAAAAGGTTATCATTTAATAAAAGTGAAGGAATGCGATATTACTAAAGATTCAGATGAATAAAAAGTGAAAAATTTCCGTCCCATGAGCGCAGGGCATACAAAGGTTTAACGAGATTTGCCCCTGTTGCCATGACAACCACCCACCCGAAGTACTGCGAGTCAACACTTTCATCAAAGCGTATCCTGCTTCTTAGAAATTTCTCGTATCGGATAGATTTTTTTTTTAAATACACCCCCCTCCCCGCCCCCTCTCTCTCTCTCTCTCTCTCTCTCTCTCTCTCTCTCTCTCTCTCTCTCTCTCTCTCTCTCTCTCTCTCTCTCTCTCAAGTGATTTATTATTGTTGTTCATACTTTTTATCATTTCAAAATTGTAAATGGATATAGAACTCAATTTCTCTCTCTCTCTCTCTCTCTCTCCTCTCTCTCCTCTCTCTCTCTCTCTCTCTCTCTCTCTCTCTCTCTCTCTTTTAAAGTTAAGTATTTACGATTCATATCTTTAACCAACAGATTCTCCGCAGGACTAGTGCTTACAGTAGGTCTTACAGGCCGCACTGTAAACGGTAGTACATGTTTTTTGACGCCTTTCTTCTGCCACCAACTGTGTCGTTTCTTGTCCTTTATTACGGTCCCTTTCCACTTAGCCGTCCAGTCACTTTAAATTCACTTTGCTCTAATCTCCACCTTCCATTTAAGAATAGATCCTTCAGTTAAGGGACTGTAGCGTCTCAATGGTCTGGTGCCTTGTTTAGCATTAATATTTAACTACCTAATATTGATAACAGTACTTCAAAACAATAAGGAGGAAGAAAGTAGGTACATAAATCTCATACTGAAACATTAAAAATGACTTATCTGATTCTCATAAACGACTCGCAAATTACACAAATTTGTTGTGAGGTTTGCCATGTTTATTGTATCTTCATTTTCATATTGCGGAGCTTCATGAAATGATTTTGCTTTTATGGAAACTTCTATGTGTATAAAAGCTGTTTCAATACAGCAAAAAGATATGTACGTGCAATCGCATACATACATACATACAATACGTACATATATACATGTATGTGATATACATACACACACACACACACACATATATATATATATATATATTATATATATATATATTATATATATATATATATATAATGTGTGTGTGTGTGTGTGTGTGTGTGTGTGTGTTTGTGTGTGTATGCGCGTTTGTGTAAAAAAACTATTGCTTATTTTATTTTCTTTTGTAAGCGTTCGAGATTTAAATTGAAAGCTATAAAGAATTTACAGATCATTTAATAGAAAGTAATCCCTTGCAATCATTATCATAAAATCAACTATATATAAAAACATATTTTAACGTCTATTTCATTTCAGTGTTATGCTTGTGCCATCTGTAGCGGGAAGCACATGGTTCTGACGTTTATGTTACTGCTCGGGGAAGGGAAATAAGATTATTGCTTTTAAGATCCAGTTGCACCCTCCTTCAGGCAACAAAAGTAATCACATGCACAGAAAACGACTGATATTACTGCAGGGATAAAAGTGCATCGTTAGAGATTACCAGGAGCTTCTGAATTCTCAGATCTCGCGCAAGTTATCTTTCTCTCCCTCTCTCATTAGGTTGGTGACATATGCTACTTGGTATAAGGAGTTTATTTGATATCAGGTCATCCTTGTCTCGGTGCGAAATTCAAGGAAACTCATTTTGTTTATTGAATTTATTCCATTTATTTAAATGTTTCATTAATCTTTTGCCTCATTAATGACAAAAGGTACAATTCAGCTACCGTTTTAACACCCTAGAAATACTTGAAATCCAAATGGCAAACGTAATTTTCAGAAGACTAGAGTAATTTCGGATAGAGGCAAGAAGTTTCTCTGATAAGTGTTTCTTGTTTCTGTTATCTCTTTCAAGAAGAGAACTGAGACGCATAAGGGAATACAAAAGATTTTTTGAACCAATAACTGCAATTTCTCAGTGATTGTGTGTGTGTTATATGCGGGCTTATAATAATCATGCGCTTAAGGAGCCTTAATATTCAGCAAAAAAAAAAAAAAGCTGAGAAAATATGTAGGTAAATATAAAATATACAAATAAGTAAACAGAAGCTTCGACACGTTCTTAATCAATAAAGTTTGAGAAATACACGCATAACTCTTCATCACCTGTCAATAAGGTTCTTTATTTGGTCTTGTTGCTCAGAGGAACCGCTCCTAATGTGCGGAATGAAAGATTTAATAAGGCGAAAATGGGCAGGTTCCGAGAACGCTACTGACGTCCCTTCAGAAGCCAAAAGCGTAGTTGTCGTCTTAGGGTTTATATGACTTTTGAATTTTCAGTAATTTAAAATCCCTGGTGTCTGTTAGCATATTCCCCAATATTGTAATTTTGCCTAGACCACTTTTATACTTAAAGCACCTACGTTATCTTTGTTCTCCCATTTTATATTTACGTCCCAATTTTGATTTGGCTTTAGTAAAATAAATGCTCGTATCTTATCACGCGGACGAGATGAAATTCCGAGTATATTGCAGAGGTCGCGAGAGCTATGATGCATCAAGGGGTCCGGGGGTGAATTTAATATATATCAGGAATTCCCAGCTCATAGAAGCTGATAAAAATTCCTGTCTGCTTTGTTATGAAATGTTCACGTTACCTCCTGAATTTCTGCATTTTCAGTCTTGATGTATTTGGATATTCAAATTTTAAATTAGGCATGAACTGCATAATTTTACCTTATTTGGCTACAATTTGGCCACTTGTGAAGAAGCAACAACAACTAAATGTTTTTCAAGGAATGGTTGTGATTCTCTCATTCTTTCTCTTTCTTCCTTCATTACAATTTCAGGGTAAAAAACAATATGAAGAGATTGTGAAATTCCATCAGGTTATATCCGTAGGTGTGAAGGATTGTTTCTTTCATACTTCATTTTGAAACACTTTCAATGCTATTTTTATTCCCTATATTTTTTCCGAATAGATCATTACTGTCTGGAAGCTAACATAATGAAAATGAACTGAGTGTTTAAACACTTGTGGTTTACAGGCGTCAAGTCAACACTGATTTTCCTTTGTCACCTACTGTATGCCCGTTGATTGGTCGGAAAATAGGAAATTTTTATTTTTGGTACTGTTGTTCATATGGTTAACTTATTATTAGTTGTAGTTACAAAGGATCTAGAATGTAAATTATCAGCCAAGAGAGAAATTGAAATAAAAGATGAAATCGTATAATATTTAGAATGAAAAGGATATGAATCTATGTAGGAATGATTCTGAATTAGCCTACAAAAGTAAAGACGTTAGCCTATAAGGAATGTGCACGCAATAACTTACAAGTGTATTATCTTTGAACATCTGCATATCCACCGTCAAAACTTAGTTTTAGTTTTAGTATAGTTTTAGTATAATAACTGACGCAGCGCCCCCCGCCCCTCTTTCCAACTAGAAAAAATAAAAATCTTTTGGGATCAAAGCAATTCACAACAGATCTGTTGCAAGATTCTAAAAAAGGAATTTTAGGAACAGGATGGCATGTTCAAGCCCATGCTCCTGTAAACTGTCGTCTTCATGATTCCAAGCACTGACCACGTGCAAGGAAACCCTGAAAATAATATTTGAGAGCTGTTTTGTTGTCACTCATCTAAATACTGAACAAACTTTACGTCGCCTAATTTGGGCAGTGTTTATGAGACATTTCCATTCATGTATTCAGGAGCCTCCTTCGTGCCAGGTCGCTCTCACGCCCCTTGAGTGATCTATCAAATAGATAGTCCACCTCTGGTGGTCTCGACTCTTCAGTTATTCAATGCTCCGAGTTATTATGGCTGAATGACTGGGAAAATTCATGGAATAGGGAGAGAGAGAGAGAGAGAGAGAGAGAGAGAGAGAGAGAGAGAGAGAGAGAGAGAGAGAGAGAGAGAGAGAGAGAGAGAGAGCGTATTTACATGATGAAAGAAGCATACATTTTCATCACGTTTTCTGGAATATTAAATTTATTTCACTATTTTCTTTTGTCTACACATTATTCGGTTTTCATTTTGTTTTAAAGTTTACGTAACCCTCTTCAAAACAGAAAGATTCAATATG
The DNA here is from genome assembly GCA_039081455.1 of Macrobrachium rosenbergii. NCBI lineage: Eukaryota > Metazoa > Arthropoda > Malacostraca > Decapoda > Palaemonidae > Macrobrachium > Macrobrachium rosenbergii. The sequence goes on from JANJGK010005337.1 coordinate 11,237, forward strand.
AAAATTTGATAAAGATGGGGAAAATAAGGTGGAAAAGTTGTAAAGACTGAGACCCATAGAATACTCACAAGGTTTTCCCAAAAGGGGACCCCCACGTATTCGGGTTGTTCCTATATTGCAAAAATATTCTCATACCACCTACTCGATCTTTCAGAGATAAAAATCGTCATTAGCTGAGCGCCTGACTTATAAAGCATTTTACTTGTATGACGATGATTGCTCAAGAAGATAAATTATGCTGTCATTTCATAATTTATATTTCACGGTGAAAGTTTTGTATTTTCCAAGCATTATTGTTCTCATTACCTAAAGCGAACATATACGCTCGTGGAATGCCATGAACAGCCACTGAATATGAACAGAATCACTCAACAGCGTAGGTTAAACATTAAGCTTAAAAAAAGAGCAAAATCAGCAGAAGATTGATTGCTTATGTATATAAGCGAAGTAATGTTCATCAGTCTGGCAATTCACTTTGCACAAGGAAAGAATTTCGCTCACAAAGCAGGTTTTTTATTTTATCATTCACTGATTTTTTAATCCTGCAATCGAACTACAACTAAAACTCAGTTGCAATTACCAATGGGGAAGAATCCAGGAGGTGGGACAGGGGACTGTTGCACGTTCCATATTCCTCTGCCCTACTTCGATGCATGGTACTTTCTCGTTACGATTTCATGCCAGATAAAGGTGACATTCCCTCGTTTCATAACTATTTTGCACTGCCTGACAAAACTAAACCGAGAAAGAGGTTTTTGTGAGACAAGTCAAGTGTCTCACTATTTACCTTGGGTAAGATTATGTCAAGTAACCTGGAATAAGTGCGCTGCCAAGCGACGTTTCGCCTAAGGCATAAGCTCATTATCGACTTTTTCCGTCACACTTACTGTCGTCCTATTAGCAGTATCTTCTGGAAAACAGAACACACTGACGCGTGTCTGTAGTTCGTGCCGCCTAAGGTGTCTCTCATTTCACGATATGAGAGACATACGAGCGTTTCCAATCTAATAGGTAATCCTCCACGTGGATTAGGCTGCGTATTCGTTTTCTATTATCCAACGAGAAAGAGAGAGAGAGAGAGAGAGAGAGAGAGAGATGAGAGAGAGAGAGAGAGAGAGAGTTACGCAGAATATTACAGCAGTTTCCATTTGTGGGCCAGTGGAAGTCCATGTGAAAGAACAGGCTATCTTTATTTAATTGCGGTATAACAGAGAGAGAGAGAGAGAGAGAGAGAGAGAGAGAGAGAGAGAGAGAGAAAGTTTATCGGTTGTTATTCAGAGTTGTTCCAGGCAGTGCCGGGTTGGCCAGCTAGTGTTTGTATGTGTAATGATATATTTGAATGTGGGCCGCAGTGCTGAAAGCCGCACAAGCTTTCTCTCTCTCTCTCTCTCTCTCTCTCTCTCGTCTCTCTCTCTCTCTCTCTCTCTCATCTCTCTCTCTCTCTCTCTCTCTCTCTCTCTCTCCCCTTTGAACTCTGGATAAGGAGTTTACTCGCCTCTTCAATGAGCTTCCAGGTATAGTGAGGAATTTCCCTACCCTAACGTGCGTATATTTATGGTTGTGTTAATACACATTTCTCTGGTTTATGCGACCGTACTTCATTTCGAACAACAGTGGCCTATAATTAATTTCTTCTGATTACACAGCTATCTACTAGCATACGGTGCCCAAATTTTTCTTTCATCCCTTAAAAAGCGGGAATTTCTTTTGATATCTACAAGCATATGTCTTATGATATCTACAAGCATATTAATATACAAAAGTGTCATAAATTTTTACCACTCAGTTAATTTTCACAAACTGGGGAGCAAGCTACTGGCTCCAAGAAATGAGGGAAGAATAAATGCAGTGCATAATAAAGTAATATGATTTCATGTAAAAATGTAGTTAAAGTAATCTCAAGTAGCACGTTAAGTCATAAACACCGGTATCCAGATGTTAATAGTTTCTCAGCCTTTTTTTACAAGAATGTATACATTTTCGGAATAAGAGCATTATTTATCAAAAGATTAAAGAATACTGGATAAATTACGAATATGTATGGTTGATACGTGTGTCTGTGTGTATGTCTGTGACTGTGAGCTGAGAGGATGAAAGAAAACAGGCACTGTAATAATATATTATACCATTATATTTCTAATGAAACTTGAGAGAGAGAGAGAGAGAGAGAGAGAGAGAGAGAGAGAGAGAGAGAGAGAGAATACTTATATAATTTTTGGATGCTGTTAATGCAGACTTTTTAATCACAACGAAATTCCCCAAATAACGTCTTCAATATTCTATTATCATCAAAATGACGCCATTAAGGTCTAAATAACAAAATTGTTTGCGTATTTCGCAAAATAGCCGTATGCATCTGAGCAGGCATGATAGAATTATGGTTTAGCGCCACCCCCGACATAAGGTTGTACGCGATAATAGAATTCATAAAGCTGAGTTTACCTTTCCGATGAATGGAACTCTAGGAATGTGGGAATGGGAATGACTGAAAGCTTTAAGGTGTTCGTGGATGTCTTCTCACGTTGATGGTATGGTGAAATACGTGTCTACTTAAGGCGATGTTATTCCTTCAGTAATCATCTTGCCATTATTTTCGGCTGGACTTTTTTCAGCCTGGAAATAATACTGAAATCTGGAGTCGGAGGTCTTTGGAGGAACGAGAAGAGGAAGGCCTAGAAAGGGTGGATGGATGGAGTGATAGAGGTATATACTGTAAAAGAGGAGCCATAACGAGAATGCTTATACAATATGGAGGTGAAGGACGCAATGATATGTTGGTTAGAAATGAAAGTGAGCTATCTGCGTAGGTGCTAGAAGCGATTAGCGTTGTGGAAGTTTTATGCATCATCCAATATTCGCCACCGTCTTGAGTCATCCATTTTATATAAATATATAAATATATAAATATATATATATATATATATATATATATATATATATATATATATATATATATATAAGTTAAAAAAGTGAGTAAAGCACACTTCCTCCTTTGCAAAATGTAAAAAGAAAACCCATAAATCTTTTACGGTAAGATTTCGCAAATTGCACCATAATCAAATTCGCAGCATCCGGGATCCCAAAATTGGCACAGAGCTATTTTACGGCATCATAACTCGCGAGCAAATTCTTACCGGCCAGATAATGCTCGATATTGTGAGATACAAAATGGAATCTATTAACGGAACAGGTTTCCAAGAAATCCGATTCCGAAAGTTTTCTTGGTCTGGACATGTGTCATTTTACAACCGGGTCTGTCTGCTAATGTGAAAAATACAATTATAACAAATGTGGGTTTGTATTTGCATATATACATACATTATATATATATATATATATATATATATATATATACATATACATATACATATATATATATATATATTTATATATATTTATATATATATATATATATATATATATATATATATATATATATATATATATATATATATATATATATATATATATATACCACAGTACGAGGGTAGTAATGTTAATGAGTTTCCAAACTCCGCCTCCATGACACCTGTCAGGTGTGGATCTGAGGTGGGGTATGGTCTGTTTATCAGCAATGTCCCCTGAGAGTCTATTGTGATTTTTAGCCAAATGAGTTTTAAAGGTCACTCCTACCTCGACACCGGCCTGAGTGGGGATATGGAGTCTCTAACGGTTGTGTATGTTCGTCAGTACTGTTCTTGTAGTATATATATTTGTGACTTCTCATACTCTGTATCAGTCCTTCGTCAATGGCTTGGAAATAAAGTCGAAACCGGTCGGGACCTACACCCCGTTTCATATTTTTCACCTGTGGTAATGTGTGATAAATGAATCACGTACAAAAGTGATAATAATCATATATATATATATATATATATATATATATATATATATATATATATATATATATATATATATATATATATATATATATATATTCACAAATATTAAGCCTTGGCTATTGTTTAATATCCAGTTCACTCTACCTCGGGAAGAATATACAGTCAAGGTAGGGTGAATTAGATTATTAAACATTTGTAGAGTAATGTTGTTGAATATAAAAAAGTATGAAAAAAATTCATGTATATATATATATATATGTATATATATATATATATATATATATATTTATATATATATATATATATATATATATATATATATATATATTTATATATATATATATATATATATATATATATATATATATATATATATTTACAGTGTATATACGAAGAGTTGTAATGAAGCATGAGAGAAGAAAGAACCCTGAAGAAAGAACCCTGAAGGATATCACTATATATTTAGATTATTTTATAGTGTAGTTGACGAGAATAATTTTCAAAAAGTTAGTTAAAAGAACAAAACCATAAAAGCTTACTTACAGAAAGAGGTAATGCCATACAAAGGATGAATTGCTAACAGCCCCTTGTGCTAAGCTCTTGAAAATGTCATCCTTACAACAATATCAACGCCGCAATAGAAGTCCAAAAGAGAGCGAGGCCATAGATCAGAAACAGAGAACACAGCTGACCTGAAAGACAAATACTGGGTACATTAAGGTGCAATGAGTACAGAGTTAATCATTCAGGTGTAAGCAAATGAAACATAAACCCTTAATATATCAAAATTTCATATTTTACTCAAGTACGATATTTTCATTTGATAATGAATGGAAACTTTTGAATCTAGAACGGCATGCAGTTCTAATATGAAGTTTCTGTAATTCAGATTTGAAGTTTTTATGCAAAAAAAAAAACAGAACTGCAGTAAGATGGTTCATATCGTTAATTTACGTAACAACCGCATGAAGCTTTATTTTTCTTATAATTCCATAAACATGATGTAACGTATAGTCATATCCTTGAGCCTCAGAGGTAATAATCACTTTTAGGTGGATAACACAAAAACATATATAAAAAGAATAAGCTTAATCACGATCCTTGATGATGCAGAAAGAAAAAGGATTGCATTAGGACTCAAGATGAAAACATAAGTCATGCCCAGCCTGGTGGGATTCATTTCTGTATTTCCCAATTTCTTTAGCAAATAATGATTTAACTCTGGGTGCTTTTCTTACCAGAGACGAGAAGAACCTGACACCATTATAATGACATTACAATACACGGCCTTCCATCTGAGAGAGATGCAGAGAATGGGAATATCGCCCGGAGTGGCAGACCGAGAAGCTCAGCTCCCAGCTTCAAAGAACTTCCCTGCCCCGTTTGATTTACCTCTGAACCGCTTTTAGTGGTAAAAGCGATTTGCTCCATGTCTTCAACACTGGTCTTTGATTTGGCAGCCTGTTCCACAGTGATAATATGAAAAGAAAATTTACCATCTCAGTGCTTTTAGTTTTCTGAAAAGAAAACTATTGTGCAGGCTTTGTCTGTCCGCCCTCAGATCTTAAGAACTGCTGACGCCAGAGTGCAGCAAATTGGTAAGTTCATCATCCAGACTCCAATCATCAAACATACTAAACTGCAGCCCTCTAGCCTCAGTAGTTTTTATTTCATTTAAGGTTAAAGTTAGCCGTGACTGACCTTCTGGCAACGATATAGGATATGCCACCACCGGGCCGTGGTTAAAGTTTCATGGCCCGCGGCTTATACAGCATTTTACCGAGACCAACGAAAGATAGATCTATTTTCAGTGGCCTTGATTATACGCTGTACGAAAAACTCGATTGTGCTGAAGAGACTTAGGCGCATTTTATATTTGTTTATTTATTAAAAATTTCATAGAATTTCATTTCGTTTTGAGTTACTTCTGAATTGGTATTTATGTAAAATATAGTTTCGACTGCATTTTGTATTTTGCTCTAAAACTAACCGACGTTTACGCGAAGAGTGTTTTGCTGTTAATACAGATAATAAAAAAAAATATATGGAAATACCATATAACAATCAATTACTGATATTGCTTAATCCATGAAGTATTTGACCAATAGCTCAAATTTCAGTTTTTACTGATGTTAATACTCATGCTTTTTAATAGGCATGCATGCATATTTATGTATTTTCTTCACTGATCACCGACGTTTCTGAAAATTTTAGTCTCAAAGTCTCAGTTATTTCGTTCCGCTAGGGAAGAGTGTGTTACATCATTTTTTCATTAAAATGCCGTCTAGAATTTACATCGATTGTCTATATTTGAAATAAGCTTTCTAATACTGTAAGTAAAAGTAAACAATTATGATATAAAACATCAATGTCTATCCATATTTTTTTAATGTTTCTATTACAGTAGGTTATATATGTTGTACTCATGAATACGTAAATGTAGTTACTTTCACAAACAACTTGAAGTAATTCCTTACAATCTGTTCGCGCAATCTTAAAAAAAAACATTATTCTAATTACTTGTTCATTATAGAAACATAAATTCTACCTAAAGGTAATGTTATGCTTGCCTAACATCTACATTTTTTGTTTAACAACTACAATTGCTTGATTATTTATGTTACTCTATTTACCGGTGCTCTGTTCACGTTTATCTATAGCCATTTGTTTTCGATAGAATGACACGTCGCACAGTATAAAAACAAAATTCGGAATCTTTTAAGAAAAATATATGGCAAATGGAAAGACACATCAGATACATATGTAGCAATAAATATGACTGACAAAATTTTCTATGATTTTATCCCCCCACGTTTTGAGCTCAATCTTATACATATCAGACCCTATAACCCACTGGAAAATCGCCAACTAATTAAGCAAAATGGATAATGGGGTGTGGTTCCTCAGGTGCAAACGACGTATAAGGAAGTTTCAATTAGCCACAGTATTTAAGCAGACCCTGGCATAATTTTAGACGGGTACGAAACAAATGCTTTATTCATTTATATTGTTCAAAATCTTAAATTCTGATGTTCTCATCCTCACTGAAAATACAAATAAATTCTGATGTTCTCAGTCTCACTGAAAATACAGAGACGTATATGCTTGTTTCATATGAATTTTTGCTCAATGAAACAATGCCAATCAACAAATCAGTGACTGCCAGCTCACGAACAAAATGTATTTGGGACTTCGAAGATCCAGAGAATGCTATCATGCATTTATACTTGTTCGTCTATAATACGAAGCATCAACTTTGTCAGAGGAAAAGAACACAATTGAACATCACATGACCTGAGGCAATTTTAGCTTAAGCGATATCAAGACGTCCAATGATTGATTGGAGAATCCTGACACGCACTTTTCTTCGTGGTCTCCATGGGTCAAGTAGAATTGATTTGTGCACCACTACATGACTGGTTAGTTATAAGGGCCTCGTCTGTAACATGAACCCTTAGACAGAAAATGCTACGAATAAACACAGCTAATCATATATGTATATATATACATGTGTATATATATATATATATATATATATATATATATATATATATATATATATATATATATATATATACATATATATATATGATATGCCCACGACAGCGTTGCTTGTTTCATATTACACTGAGTCTATAAGTAATATTACCTGATTATTGTAGGATATGTTCCTGGAAATTAAATTCGAATAGGACAGAAATGGCGAGAGAGAGAGAGAGAGAGAGAGAGAGAGAGAGAGAGAGAGAGAGAGAGAGAGAGAGAGAGAGAGAGAGAGAGAGAGCAGAATTCACAAATCAATGCTGCTTAACAATATGACATCTTCCCCAGAGGAGACTGAATTCTTATTGTTAAGGGTGTGATGAGATGGCGAATCTTTGGTGAGAACTAGAAATCAAGAAAACCAAAACCAAGGAAGAGTCTCATGATGCTGAATCAGTGATTTCCTTTGGAATCAAACCCTCCACTTTTGTCGACATCTCACCTTCAGAAAACATCTGAATGGAATTACTAGTACTGAAAATGTGTCCATATACACTCTCATTTTTAAAGAGTTTTTAGTCATTATATTGGGATTTTTTTCACTGAACGTTCATTAGAACGAAATAGATTTTCCTGCACGTTTTAAATAATACAATAAATATATGACTAAAGACGAACTTTTCATGGTAAATGGAACTGTGAGAATGTTAATGGTAGAAAAAATTTCAATTTAGCTAAGAGCACTGGGCCATTCTTTTTATATTTCATGAGGAAGAGGAGTAACTTCGATTTTAGACTAAAAACCCTAAAATTTGTTTCACTGATTTGATTTTTTGCTTGAGATATGCTAATATATATATATATATATATATATATATATATATATATATATATATATATATATATATATATATATATATATATATATATATATATATATAAATTTATATATATATATATATATATATATATATATAATATATATATATATATATATATATATATATATATATATATATATATATATATATATATGTATATATGTATATATATATATATATATATATATATATATATATATATATATATATATGTATATATGTATATATATATATATATATATATATATATATATATATATATATATATATATATATATATATATATATATATATATATATATATATATATATATAATGTTATAACGTTCATCTATTGATATTGTAAACTTAGGAAAGCAGAGGCATATTTTGCATAATGGCTCTAAGAGTTTATTAAAGCAGCTTATCACCCACAATTACTTGCTGTATTTGCTATTAGATTACTTATCTAATATGTGAACGCTTAAATTTTCCATTTCCAGTTCAGTAAACGTCACTTCTCTTAATGCTTTCCTCTTTTCCTGAATTGTGCATTGTTTCTCGAGAGTTGCTTAATATGATACTGATCTAGTGGGCTTGCTTAAAATGAATATAATAATAATAATAATAATAATAATAATAATAATAATAATAATAATAATAATAATAATCATTCACTGCAACTAAAGGAACATATATGTTTCACTCCTTCGAAAGTCAGAAATGTTAACCAGAGGGGGACAGATGTACCGACGCCATTCCCCAGCATCCGGGACATCTAAAAGGATCCTCTGGGTTGTAACGGAAATGAATGTGCCAGTGAAAAGCACCATAAACAAGGACTGGGAAGCATGCCTCTCTGTCTGTATTCTCAGTAATGATCCATTCAGACTGACAATTGCAACGATGTTTATTTGGAGGGAAAAGTTACGCCTTAAGCTTCAGACGGTTGTCTAGACTGAACACTTGGAGCAAGTGAAGATCGGGAATTCGTTTTCGGCTCAGTCTGGAGGAAGATATTAGTAAATACGTGACTAAACTGATGGTAGATACTGTTGTATGGTAACTGAATTGAATATAGAATTCAAGACAAAGGACAAGCACTGGGATCCATGAGGTCATTCAGCACTGAAACGTAAATTGAGAGTAGCATGGTCTGAAAGGTGTAACAGTAAGAAAACCTCGCAGTTGCACTTTGAATCAACTGTTAGGAGAGGGTGGAAAGTAAGATGGAAGAAAGAGAATACAAAAGGAGGTACAGTAAAAGGAACGAAAGGGGTTGCAGCTAGGGGCCGAAGGCACGCTGCAAAGAACCTTAAGTAATGCCTACAGTGTACCCGCATGAGGTGCACTGACGGCACTAACGGGGGTTTTGGGGTAAGTGCCCTGTAAGTGAATGGATCTGGAATCTGTTTTGGATGTCATGTATTTTTTAAAACTAAATATATCAGATATATGTGTATTAACTGCACATATTTCTGAACAGAAACATAGTTTTAACAAAAAACGCAAATGGTGTTTTTTAATAACTAAAACAAAATATATTAAAACGGCCATCATTTAGAACAAGCTATGAATAACCTGCCATCTAGGTCCAAATAATAACATAAAAATTGGAGAATAAAAGCAGCCATTCTAATGCAAGGCACCGCATTACCCTCGAGTTAATGGAGGTCAAGTGCTGAATGGAATTATGGAAAGCCGAGTAAAACACGGCCGCCCGTTTGTTTTGCAAAAGTCCGCCGCCACCGAGTTTTTCAATACTCCGTCTGTTAAAGACAGAGCCGACTCTAAAAATAAGCTCTGCTGTTATTGCACGCGTGTCACAGGGACAGAAAACCTGGCAATGCAAAAAGTATGACTTCTACAAAAATAAACAAATGTAAACACAAAGGTAACGCACAAAAATAAAAACAGACAGGCAGACAGGTAGGCAGAGACTTACACACCTATACATATGTATATGAATGAGTGTATGTGTGTACGTGTGTATTCTAAATTTATATGCACAAGCTTACTTTCTTCCTGGTCCGTATAATATTCCCTGTACCAGTTGTATGCACCTACCAAGTATATGAGTGGTAAAAATAAAAGCAAATTTATACAATCAATCCCATTTCATGTGACCTTCAGTCAGGAAAAACAGTCAACATCACCCAGAAACCTTCCCTCGCCGACAAAGAACAATTTACTGCCTTAAGTGGGTTTTTGTCTTCAACCCAGTTGCTTTATTCAGAACTACGAAGGTTAACGAGTTCTGTTTTCTTTAAACAGAACGATTCGAAGAGTAATAAATTCAAATTTTCCTTAGATATTAGTGGTTTAAAGTGTAATGAATTAATATTTTTTTCTAAATAAAGGTAAAATAAATAAATCTTTAACCAGTTTTAATCTTTTCCTTTTTACCATTTTTTTTAAATTACTTTTCTCTCGTGTTATTCACGATCTCGGTATTATTCACCTCGTGTTTTTATTGTTGCCTGCCTCCACATTCTCGGAAAGTTTATTGACATTTAGGACATGTCACGTAACGTACATGTTTTGCCTTGTCCTGGTTTTCGTTTACAAAACAGCATGGAAAAAATCTGTACACGAGGTATCAATTTAAATCTACTTATATTTATTTCAGATACAATAATGAAGTATAATTTTCGTTTCGTAGTATAACACTATTTCATCTAAATTCATTACGTTTATCGAATTCATACACACATGCACATTACACGGACAAATGTGCGTTAACAGAGAGAGAGAGAAGAGAGAGAGAGAGAGAGAGAGAGAGAGAGAGAGAGAGAGAGAGAGAGAGAGAAATACTAATTTTTTATGTCAAACAAATTGTAAAATATTACTATGATTCAGTGATAACTGATTATCTAAGAACACACAGATTCGACCTATCTTTCTACAAGAAAGAGAAAAAGAAAAATATTCGCACAAAATTACTAAGATTCTCTATTGCTTCGTTTGCAAATACGACAAAAACAAGACTGAAAAAAAAAAGCAAAAATAAAACGTCTATTATTACATGATATACAGACTAGGGCCACTATACAATAGAAACATAAATAGAATTGAAAAAACTTGACCTGTTTAAATTTCGTGACTCATACTATCTCTAGTCCTAACTTAAGGGGACATGATTACGGAAAATTAGTTCCACTACCTTCAACTTGTTGAATATGATAATGGTACCTACTGCAGTGGAAATACTACATACAACACCATATGCTGGAGGACCCGAAGTCAGTCGTACACTGCTGTATATGCAATGCATATATATATACATATATATATATATATATATACATATATACATATATATATATATATATATATATATATATATATATATATATATATATATATATATATATATATTACATATAACTGAATCACGAAGATATGGAACGTGATGAATATATAAATAAAGGCAAATGCCACAAAGGAAAAGTGAAACAACAGAGTGGATGCCAGGCTTTTTTGTCGAAAGGCTTAGAAACCACCCCGTTGTTTCACTTTTCCTTCGTGACATTTGCCTTATATATACATTTATATATATATATATATATATATATATATATATATATATATATATATATATATATATATATATATATATATATATATATATATATAGTATATATAACATACATACATTGACATACATATCAGCAAACTGTTACTCTTTGTGCTTGTTGGTAGCCAACTTTTAATTGTATTTTTAGGACCGTCTTACTCACATTACTGTTATTGCACTAATGCAGAAAATAAGAAAGAACTTACAAAGATAAACCAAGCGACTTAAAGCCATTATGGGCAAGAGAGACACGCCGATGCAGACAGTATACACCTCTTTCCAAGCCAAGAGGAAGGGTGATTTTGGTGATTTTAAATGCTTGATACTGTCTGCATTAGTAAGAAAACTGCAGACACCGCTAATTATGTCATGTGCGCTTGTGTATCCAAATTTGTAATTAATAATATAAAAAAATCATAATGTAAATTTATGTAAAACTGCATCATAATCATCGCGCCTTTTGTAAAGGCGTTTCAGAATATGAATGGCATTAAAGTTACAACTTTCCTCATAATTTCGTGCAAAAGTTTAAGGTTCGTGTCTCATGCTACAAACATCTCCTGGTCCAATTTCAGAGGACGTAATTATGAGTAATTAGGGAAATTACTTTCCGGCGTGGCACATATTATGATCACAGTAATGTTGGTTGAACAAGAGAATTTCCATTCAGTACAGCTTCTATTTCTCCATAAAAGAGGTTACTTGTTCAGATTAGGATTTACATTGTCAGCATTAATTATATTTTATACCTCTTGTTGGTGACTGACTTATTGATTCACTTCGTATTTTTGTCTAAAATCTTTCTTTTTTTTGTCAAATAAATAAACTTCAGTGAATTTAGTAACTTCATTACGCATAACTTCAATATCAGTGTATGCACAATCTATACTACTCTCAGATGAAGAGTGACACTATTTCTACATCATGCGTATTCATAAAAGCTTTCAACCTCAGAATATACAAATTTGCCCATTTTAAATTAATAGTTTACGTCAACCTCAACAAATCGAATAAATCTTAAAAGAACCTTGACAAATTTTCTCGGAAATGTACAGAAAGTAATTTTTTTTATGGAATCCCTTTTTCTTCACATAGCCTAAAATGAAACGTAAATATGATCTTACTTTAAATAAAGAAAAAAACAGTTTTTCATCTTCACCTCGGGGACTTTTTCATATTAAGCATGCATTTCCACATTTTGACACTACCATTAAGATTTTTCATCTCGATTTGCTCACTGAATTTTCTTTTATCTTGGATCTATTTTCTTTTTTTTTATTTTTTTTATAGTAAACTGGCATTGACTTTCCACAGATTTTTTTATGAAATGACTAGTATTGTGTGTTACAAGATTATTTATCCCCCAATGACTGGAGGCAGTCTACAAATGAAAATACGATATTTTACCAATTTCTAGGCATTTACAGAACTCACTCTTTATTTAATAATGTTAGACATTCGGACATTTGATTTTCATTCTTCTTAATGTATTTTGAGGTATCTAAAATTTTTTGGTTAAAAACATTTTTTTATCTATTTTGAATTTGACACTTTGGGATCTTACTATAAAAGGTGCCAGTTAGTACAAACGTTCAGTATTAACAGAGTTACACGTTAGTGGACCAGGGTCACTTATGTTTGCAAGAAAATGAAAACTACTATTCTGAAACTAACAATAAAGTGGGCATGAATTCAACTATTTCACACACTCACTTTTATATAATACAAGAGCGCACAAACAACACACACGCACAAATACACACACATATATATAGAGTTATATGTATATATATATATATATATATATATATATATATATATATATATATATATATATATATATATATATTATCTTGAAAGAGAGAGAGAGAGTGGGGTTGGGGGGAAAGGGGTAACGGAAGAAAAACAAAAATGATAACTCTCCCGTATTATATAAATATAATCTTCATTTATTTGAAGTGTAATAATTTTGGCTTTGGATTAACACAGACAGACAAACAGGAAAGGGGAGGTGTCATTATTGCAATAACAGATGTTTTATAATTATATATATACATATATATATATATATATATATATATATATATATATATATATATATATATATATATATATATATAATTAGCATATTCACCAAATTCTGAAGTCAAGCAATCAAGATGGACTTCTTAACAAAATATTTTCAAAATGAGAAGACACAACAACACACTCCTCACCCTCGGCCTCACATTTATTTTGGGACTAAGCATTTTGTAAAAAAAAAAATACCCTCCTCTCCTAAATGAGAAAACAATTAATAAAGGGAGTGCAAACCTGGAAGTAAAACATTTTCAAACACCTACCTGTAAGGTAAGTCCGTTTCCTAGAACGATATTTTTTTTCTTTGCTTTGGAAATGGACTGATTTTGTATAGGTTTTTATTTGAGAGAAGTTCCATATCTGCCGGTAGAGGAAAAAAAAAGCATAGTGGGATTTTGAGAAGATAATCAAATAACAGTGACGGATAAGCATCTGTTATTGCAATAATAATGGTCACCTCTGCCTGCCTATTTGTCTGTCTGTATTAATCCTTCTAAAGCCAAAATTATTCAACTTCAAAATAAATCAAGATTATATTCATAATAATAAGGGACGAGTAATCATTTTTGTTTTACTTCCGTTACCCGCTCTCTCTCTCTCTCTCTCTCTCTCTCTCTCTCTCTCTCTCTCTCTCTCTCTCTCTCTCTCTCTCTCTCTCTCTCTCTCTCTCATAATACTACTTCAAATGAAATAGTAAATAACATATCTATGCACAAAATCTAAACTAAGTGTCAAAAAATTATTCATGTGTAAATTTTATAAGAAAAATTAAACATTCTTATGGTTTAACCAGTCTTGTTTTCAATTCACTAATCCTGATAACTAGCGATATCATAATACATAACTAAAAGCTACCATACATGAGTAAAATATATTTTTCTAGAAGATGACCAAAGGTACGACTTCATTACCAATATTATTGAAAGTAACTATATTGTATTTAAATGATCACAAAAAATATTCCATTGCATGTTATTATATAGTAGAGGATCGTTTAAGAACATGCTTTGTTATGGGAGGTATACAAGTCATAAGACATAATTCTGATATCAAAAATGCTTCATTCTTCATATCAGCATTTGTAAATATCCAAATCGAATAAGGAGATCGGTTGGCTTGACAAAAAGCTTCCCAGGCAAGAACTTCGTACAGTATAACCATAAGAAACGCACAGTGATTTGAAAGAAGTGATTGATTACAATTAAGAGGAACAAATCATCAAAAGCAGATTTCCTAAGCCTTACTGCTGATCATGAACGTTGATTGTACGTATTTATTTCGAAGTAGTCACTTTCCTCTTAGTTCTATGCTAGCTGAAAATTCTTTTTTAAGTTGACTTTAAGATTGTTGAAGTTAGATTTTTACAAAGATCATACTTCACAACTCAACAAATAGTTGAGGTATTTTGACAAGTCTTATAGACTTGTTTTAGTAATATCGGTCACTTTATCCACATATCACCTGGTGGAATCAATATACTGTAACTACAGACTTGATCATTAAACTCGTAATGTTTCTCTTACAGGAGTGAACTAAATTTGTTTGAAATGTCTTTTCTCATGGGATCTAAAAGATGGCTCTGCTTATGGGATCTAATCCATATATCAAGAGATTCACAAGTAGCGATGTAGTCATAAAGTGTCATGTATACATTCCTACGTCCTCTTATGTGAAATGTATTTAATTCATAATTAATGTAATTTTATGTATAACATTTGTCTTTCAGCAGAGGAATCGCCTCTTTCATATTGCGATGATGGTTAGTACTTTCATAATTGTAACACGAGCGTCAACGAAGAGCAAAAAAGGTTGTGGTGTGGGTATAGCTAAGCAACAAAAGTTCACCGGGCTATTTTGAAAATACAAACTTAACCACCAGGAATAATGATTGGTTATGAAGGGATAAAAGACCCCTGCCAGTCTCAAAATCTCTCTCTCTCTCTCTCTCTCTCTCTCTCTCTCTCTCTCTCTCTCTCTCTCTCTCTCTCTCTCCCTTCACATAAGTTTGCTTAGGCTTTCAGCGAAAACCGGCTGTATTTGACGGATAGATGGTATGGAGGTAAGAGAGAGATAGAGCGGATTTTATCATTCTGTTTGTAAAACACATCAAATATAATGGTGTTATCGCTGTCCCTTAGTCAGTTCCATGTTGACAAAAAAACGAGACTTTCCTTTATGGATTTTTTTCTTTGTCCCTGGAAAATCAAATAACTAAAATATCTCTTTAAAGTGTTCTTTAAGTATATATTGACGTAACAATCTCAATTATAAGCTTCATGTCTGAACCATGAATTGCAAAACCAAACGTTTAAGCTGGAGCTTTTTCCTCCCCATTCGCTATCTGTCAAAATGCTTTACATAGTCGTCATGGATTTGAAGATAATAGCACGGAAAATGCAAAATAAAAATTAAAAACCCGGTATTTATTTTAGTGTCTTTCCACGGGCTATGAAAACATTATAAGAGACAACTGCAAGTGGAACTTTACCAAATCAAGAGTCTCAAACACACTTGGTCTTGACACGCATCATCAAAAATCTTATACCTCAGCGGAAATGCAATCTACGGTCTGTCAGTGGTCCGTGTCGAAGTTTCAGGATCAATAAACGCTTTTGACAAAGATGCTTCTGAAATTTTGTTTACGGAGCAAAAATATTTTTCGATCCCTCCCAAGGACAATTTCTTCAGTAGAGAGAATGTGAGAATTTCTGATAAATTTTGTACATAGTATGGTATACCTGTCACTCTTTATCGCTCTGTCTCTAAGTAAGTCTATCTATCTATATTTGTGTGTGCTCTCGTGTGCCAGTATGCATGTGTGTAACGTATACATGCTGCTGTTAGACTGTGTACGCGTAGAGGTGTGTGAAAAATACTTTTTTTAGTTATAGTTACTGGAATGGAATAACATGCGATGAGACAAGAAAATTATGGCCTTCGTGTAACCTCTTTACTGTTGAAAATTTCAAGACAAGTTTTAGCCAAATGAATAAAAACTGTTATCTTACAATTTTACTTTTGTTGTGAGGAGCTCTCGTGTCTTTCCTTTCTCTTAATGACCAGCACGCAAGAATTAAAAAGCGCTTGAATGAGAGGATCCTTTCAAGACATCTGAATCTTTTTCCACGAATGAAGACGTCTTGATTGACGAAGGGTAATGTGCATCTTATGTAACAAACATTACAGAATGAGGGATGTTTTTGCTTACAACAAATGAAAAGTAAATGATCATAATCCTGCATTTTACTTTGAACCTATATTTTTCAAACATGAAATCAATGGGTATAAATTTGCAAAAATCATGACTGCGATTTAACGCATTTATACGTAATTTCACACCATCATTCGTTTGTGATGATTGCTTCTCCTTTTGGGACGCAGGAAACTATCTACCCATCCACATGTCGGGTTCACTGCTTGCAACAGTATCGGTTTTGCAATCAGCCGTTGCGGCTGCCTCTCTTTCACGGCAATCGTATGATCTTCAAATGTTGAAATGACCCGCATTCTGTGCCAAATGAACCTCATTTTATCCACCGTCACCGAATACGGAATGACCGTTGTCAGTGCGTACACGAGAGAGACAGGGAGAAAGGGAGCAAAGTGAATGAAAAAGTAAGTTCCTTTTTTCTTAAGCCATCTAAAGATAAAAATGACCTGCAAACTGCGTAAAATGAAACTCATCATTTACCCAACAATGCAGAACTCTGAATTGCTGCTAATAAATCGTGTGTATATGTGTGTGCACAACAGGTTATTGAAAGATAGACAAAGACAGAGACAATATTCCTGAAAGAATATCTTTCAGGGTTATCCTCTAGCCATCTAATATTTCTTCTTTTATTGATTTGCTTACTGTATATGGCGAAAGCTAGGACGCGAGAGAGGGCGAGAGAAAGGAAAGCGGAAGTTGATAAAAAAAAGACTCTTCGTGCTTTTAAAGGCAACTTTATACTCAGGAGATTGACAGGAAAATTATTGTCAAACCGTTTTTGCAGTGTACCATCAAGCACAACCTGACTTGCTGTTGGGACAAAACTGTTATATGTACTAATGGCCTGCGTATGCAAGGTCCGTTGTCGTAATCACAAAACTTTACAGAAAATCTAATACTGATTAAGTTGGCAAAGGCTTCATTGAAAATCGGTATGATATACTTTCATATTTTTTCTTTGGAATTTTGATCTACTTGTCTTTCACTATATTCTTAAAATTTCGAGGTTGTCAAGAAGAATTGGTTCATAAAAATAGCGCACAACCACCTTTATTCTAAATGTAGAAAATTTAATGTCACCCTGTTGCCTGCCAATATAATGTATATATGGTAAAAAACACCAATTTCCAATTAGATAACTTTTTTTCTGAAGGACATTTTTCAGAATGTAGCGGAATAAATTTTCTTTTTTACATCGTTTGGCAACAAAAGTAATTTGGAAGGAAATTATCATAGAAATATTTTTTTACTTGTTTTATATTTCAAGGAAATCGTCAACCTTCCAATAGATGATTGTTGCTGATAATTCTTTTTACTGTGGAAGAGTGAAAATATTTTTATATAAAAAAAAGTCCATCTAGCTATAACAAACTATAGTTAGAGAATTTGACTTTTTTTTTGGCGGAGACTTGCAACATAGTGACTCAATAAGTGTATTGCAGTATACTACAATATTGTTCATATGACACTGATCATTTATTCTCTGCATAGGTGTCATGCTGAACTTAGTAACTAAGTACTAACGAATCTTAAGGTGATTAAAGAAGGAAATTAGCCATAAACGTTTGTTATTTATACCAAAGGAAATTCCAAAGTGATTGTTGGGACTCAATAGCTTTTTCACTTCGGTTCACATACGATTGTGACGTTACTGATTACGATATATATATATATATATATATATATATATATATATATATATATATATATAT
>JANJGK010005337.1:32500-40000 GCA_039081455.1 Macrobrachium rosenbergii
TATATATACTGTATGTATATATATA
The DNA here is from genome assembly GCA_039081455.1 of Macrobrachium rosenbergii. Lineage (NCBI taxonomy): Eukaryota > Metazoa > Arthropoda > Malacostraca > Decapoda > Palaemonidae > Macrobrachium > Macrobrachium rosenbergii. Next base: position 32,526 of record JANJGK010005337.1, read on the forward strand.
TATATATATATATATATATATATATATATTTAGGGAAATCCTTTAAAGTTTTAGAATCAAGGACGACATTAACGAACAACAGCATAAAAACACTCAAAATTATTTTTTTCAAATAATTTTGAGTTTTTTTACAATTTTATTCGTTAATATCGCCCTTGATTCTGAAACTTTAAATGATTTCCTTTACTATATATATATATATATATATATATATATATATATATATATATATATATATATATATATATATATATATATATATACATACATGCATATTTTTTATACTTATTATAATGGTATAAGTAATGACATGAAGTGGTTTACCATCCCCTCTCCATTAAGACTTGAAACTTTTAAAACAAATTTTCTCTACTATTTACCAAACAAATTTGATTCATGAAGGCATGTTTACATTTCATTCACTTCGAAGTTGTGAAAAGGCGTGAGGTCAAAAAAAATCCCAAGCACAATGATCTCGAATACACTTCTTCATTCTTGAAAGACGTTTTTGAGATCAAAACTTCTGCTCCGGGAATGTTTGGACAAGATGTTTGTATAGGAAGTCGAGGCTGTAAAATCCAGTATGAAAACGTTATGAATTCGCTGAAAGTAGCTTCAATTTAATGACAAATTGTTTGCGCTAATAATGTTCATCTCATACGCAGAGACCAGAAAGGGAGACACTCACTGTAGAATTTCTAGAGAAGATTTTGCATAATTATGACTGCAATCAAAGTTTAGCTATTCTAAATCTGATCAAATCAGGCAGTGAAGACTAATGACCTGAATACAAAATAAAGCAGTAACGTGCAGAGGTAAATCAAGGGGCATAAATGATTCCCAAAACCTTAACTATTCATGGCGAATGGCAAACTTTTATTCGCTCAACACGATTTTTCTGTCCATTGTCGGAACATTTGAAATCTGAATCCAAGTTCTTCAGTAAGTTTGACTCTCCAATTTCCAGGAGGGGAAATGAAATTGCATCCTCGGGTCAATAAGTAATTGTCAGTCGAATTCGAGGGTGGAAATGACGTTGTTATAAAACTAGAATCGTTCGGTCTCGACTGCGACACTTTCATTTCCCGCAAATAAAGGTTTTGCAGAAATACGATGTTCTAATTCAGGACCTTGCTGGCGATTACGCGAGCTGCCACAAATTCTCTTTTCACATTGTGTCTAAGGAAAGCTCGAGGAATTAATTATTAGACAAATATGTTAATATTATTAATTATAAAAGGATTCCTTAGAGAAGACTGATGTCATATATATATATATATATATATATATATATATATATATATATATATATATATATATATATATATATATATATGCGTGTGTGTGTGTGTGTGTTAGTGGTAACTGCGTATTCATTATTCCTAGTGTCTGGGCAAAGTTACTGACTTTGTAACATGGTCGTCTGTGATTACTTGTTATTTACTATTAAACTGTCAAATGTAAAAGCAGAAGGCTATGTTACAAAGGCAGTAACCTTGCCCAAGCATTAGGAATAATGAAAATATAATTACCACTTCTTACAAAGTAATTAACTTTAAAACCTTTGATAACCAAGATCCAGCATAAAGCACACAGATATTCCAAACAATCAGACAAGTTATAACTGAAGCTGGTTCGTCATCATTGACAACCAATAAGGTAAATGTCCGCTACCATTGAGTACTGACATTTATACGCATTAAGACATTACTTGTAGCTGTCTATAACATCCATCTCACGAAATAACTGTTTCTAAAATTGTCTTTTAGTCGTCATTTAAAATTCTCTCTCTCTCTCTCTCTCTCTCTGCTATTGAAGAAGGACTCAGTTTTTCAACCGATCCAAAACTAGAGTCGAACTTCGGTCCCATTTGATCTAATCTTAAGCGCCTTGAACAATGTCCTCGTTGGAGCCATTGTTATAATTCTCAACTTTCCCGGAGAGTCTGTTTCATTTTGGAAAAAGATAAGATGGCGGATATTGGTACCTTCCCAATGTACGCAAGGACTTCCCATTATTGAAAGTTATAAAATTCTGATATGGGGGTTTTATAATAAAGTGTATTTACCATAGTATCTGCGACTATGTGCAAGAATCACTCTTAAATTATATAAAACCGACTGAAATTATTGGTATTTTTCAAGACGCATGTTAGCAAAATCATCGTCAACATTATCCATCAAAATCATTTATATCATTCTTCCTTCAGTTCGTAGAAGCTAAACGCCTGTCAATGATTAATGAAACTTTATTTCTTTTCTAAGAGGATTCCAGCTGTATAGATGTGGCAATACTGAATATTATTGCCACATAATCCTATCATTTCATATTGCTTTTCTGGAAAAAGACAAGCATGCTGTAATCTTTCCCTGATATTCGGACAAGAAGACATATGAGCATCAGAAAGGTGCCGAAGAGATTTTGGATGAAAAATAATAAACGTTCTTGAGATTATTTGACATCAACCTAGACTAACATAAAAAAATATATCAATATTCTTAGTGGTAAAATGATATCTAGGTATAGTGACTACGTAAAGAAATCTGTATAGCATAGGGCAAAAAATTTACTCTATACTAAAAAGAATACCGTACAGCTAAATGTATTCAGCGTTATCAGAAAGACCCATTGGCAACGAATGAAACTCTCCCTAGAGAGCAATTACTACTGGATTTCATGTTACAAAAGAGCCCCTCATCAAATAGCACTACGCACCATTAACCGGGGATGTAGACCGTTACAAATCGCGATTTACCCATACCCTGTAATTCTATGGGAACTGGGGTCCTGTTTTATGGTATCATCGATCATATACATTACTCGAATAGGGTCAGAGCTAGTGTGTAGGATATTTGGAGATATAATTATAGTCGTTTAAAAGCCTACTAAATGCAGACTACGAATGTATAATTGACTAGGTCAGAAGGGGAAGAGGAAGAGTTCTTTACGTAATAAAACGCAATATATACGTTTATTCATTTAAAAAATAACTGCGTGTAACATTGAAATCTAAGAGTAATCAACTACAGGTTTAGACTCGGTGTCTTCTACCCCGTCCCAAGCCTCTCTCACCAATGGACCCTATATAATTATACAGAGTGTAAATACCTTAGTCTGAACGTTGGGATGGTACGTAACGACTCTAGTGTTGGGACGTGACTTCTCGACTCTTCTGTATTACTGTAATTTCCTTAATATCTCCTGCCGTCTCGTTCACCATCCGCGCACCATTCTCTATTTACATTCGATAGTTATTCTCCACTTATTCATAAAGATTCAATGTGAATCCCCACGAATTTTAATTTTATGAAAGAAATAACAAAGCAGACTGTATTTCCTTAAAACAGACATAAATACTTATAAAAAATAAATCGTAGAAGCTTAGAAGCTTACTCTCTCTCTCTCTCTCTCTCTCTCTCTCTCTCTCTCTCTCTCTCTCTCTCTCTCTCTCTCTCTCTCTCTCTCTCTCACACACACACACACACACACAATCCCCTAATTTATATATTACTCTATTACTACTCATTAGTATTCAACTTAGTTACATTCATTCCTTCAATTTCAAATTTTTCTTTGTAAGGACACAGAAAATGACGATTTTACTTTCTTTGTAAATAAAAAAACCGTTACCAAAATGACCCTTTTCTCTTGCTCTCTTCAGTAAGTGAAATTCCGCTTTTAGATTAACACTCTGTATCAAGTACGTTATAAAAATTGCATTTAAGTAATGAAAATCTAATTTTAACGAGCCATAAACTGAGTATTTTTGAGGTAGGCTGTATTACTTCTAACATTTTTCAATAATTTCCTCGAATTTTCTAACTTTTTAAGGATTTCATATTAGTGGAAACTATTTTCCATATGCCCCCGTATTACTGAACAACTTTATCAGAGTCGAAACTGCTAAATGATTTTAATGCCTTTTTATAATAAAATGAGAAGTAATAAAAATGATACTATAATTCAATATGATCGAAAATATATTCTTCACACGAACAACAGGGAATTAAATAAATTAGTGTCCTTTTTGAAGGTTTAATCCAATTATGAGGGACGGCATTGGTTGATGGCACAAATGCAATCGTATGTTTTGCTGCTCGTGCTTCTATATTGAATTGATTATTTGGATCCCAAAATAAAATCGCATTCTATATATTCAAAAGGGGGTTCCGTGGAAAACTGTTACGCTGTAACTAAATCTGACCGTAAAAAAAGGATGGTATTGAATCAAATATAGTGGAATCACGTATTTATGCTGAAAGAAGGTATAAATCAGAATGGGGGTTTATCGCACTTTGCAAACAGGAAAAAATATTGAAAAGGGACCCTGTAAATTGTTTTTGAAAACAACTAATTGTTGCCTGTGTCATTCGACACGTGTTTTGAAACAAAATTGAGATACCCACCAACGCAAACTCTTCAGTGGTCTAAGCTTCTGAACTTAGTCTGAAACATCCGTCAACATTTGAAATATTCGTCACATGATTTGCGATGGTTCTTCTTCCCACTCCACTCCACTGGCAAGAGAACTGGGTTAAATTATATTCACCTAATCATCAACCCAACCCTTAACCCTGACCGTTTCCCTGGATTACCTCTTTCTTCATCGCAATGCGGACTGCTCTCTCATCGATACAGTTACGATTTTGAGCGCCATTCTACTGAGCCCCGTTTCTTCTTCTTCCGCTGATAACTCATAAACCCTTGTAGCAGCCGCAAGAACAATTTTTTTTTAACATACTTGCACAATGGAAAGGAATTAATCCGATGAACCGCATTTTTTTTAAACTGTCCTTCTGACAAGATAGAGAATTCTCTCCTTGCTTTTCCAGACTAGAAGACGCAGCCTTGCCGTAATGCGTTATTTCTTCCAAATTTATGCACATATATTTTGTAAGGAATACTAAGTGTCGTAATCGTATCTACCTTGTGCTACGAACTAATTGACAATGGATATTGTTTATTAAGTGTTCTTAGTCACGGGGCCTAAAGGGAACATGAATGGAGAAATAGAGAAGGAATTAGTCCTTTTGCTGAGCCCAGACTTGTAGGTTATAAATGGTGGATGTTTGTATTCCGAAAAAAAAAAACTAGGATGTTATAGAATACTAAACTCTTGAAACCAATGATGGCATTCAAAAGAAAGACGAAGGAAAACAAAACTAGAGTGATTACTTGCAATTCAGGGAATGACATCCATCTGAGAGGCCCTCCCATGCAATGTTCCTAGTGATGAGCCACGGTTTGGCAAGAAGAAACTTGAGAAGATCGTGCATGTAAATCAGTCCAACGGTGGGGGGTGAGGGGAGCCACTGGGTCAAATGTATGACACTTTTTTGCGAGTGTTTGCAATCTTCGCTCTGGGAATCTAAAAAATGATTGCATGAGAACTTCCCAATATTTTCCTGGATAGGCGTTAGGTTACGTAAACTGACTGCATTGAGATCTGCAGTGGATCTGAATGAAATAATAATAAAAAAAAAATTAATGCACCAGCAGTGTGAGAGAAAATGAGTTAGAATACGTAACTCTTCCATTCGCAATATAAAAATGATGAACCACCCAAACATTTTTCTTATTAATGTATACAAACTATTATGTCAGTCATGCACGTTCGTCTACCAATCATTCACAATAAATTTTACTTACGAATCAAATTCAGATATTAAATGAAGATGCCGCAGCACCGGTGATTATGCTACATTAGAAAAACTTTAGTCATATATCAGAAAATTTTGATACTGTCCCGGAAAGTTTACTATTAATTTTAAAAATTTTTAAATAAATGAAATAAAGAAAAAAAATTAAATTTCTTTTAGAGTCTGCGTAGGCGCACGCAAACACACTTATGCTAAGGGGCTAGTCACTGCGGGGCTTCACTCATCACCTCCTCAGTGACTGTAAATTTCTCACAAGACAAATTTCTACCCGCCGTCTTGATGAGAGCTGATGTCCAGGAAAGGGCGAAAAACAAAAAGGATATCTGATTTTTCTAGAAATAGCTTGGAAGTTATATATGAGTCTACCCATTATTCTAACTTGCCATGAATATGCTGCTAATTTGTATCAACCAACAGAGGACACTTAAATAGTGTTAATGACGCGCACACCATTCATCATCAGAGCCGCAAATTAGTATTACGACTCTAAATATTCTTTTGTATTTCCAAATCCTCAGTTATACTTAATCGTGATTTTTATCCTGAAATACGCTTTGTTAACAGTTTTTTATTACCTTGGTCAAAATATTCACGAGAATAGTAGAAGAAAAACTGTGAAGGAATCCCAAACCATTGCCCTTGCCCTCGCCAGGATAAGAACCTTTTCCGGTCTCGAGCAAAACCACCATTTCTGCAAGCACATTGAACAAGAGGTTTGCAATAAGCAAATCTGGTTCGTTTGCTCTCCAAATATAGCAGCTGGGGCCATCCCACTAACCAAAACAGGGAAGAACTGCAACGCGCTATTTCGCTAATGGATTTGTGAGTCATGTAAAGTTGTGCTCCAATATCCAGGTATTCAAGAAGTTGCAGTCTTCTCACATAAGATGATCAAACATGAAAAAGTAATGTGTATCAACTACGTGGAAAAGAAAAAAAATGGTTTGAATAGGTTGAATTGAATAAAGAATTTACGCCAAAGGCCAGGCACTGGGACCAATGAGGTCATTCAGCACTGAAACAGATATTAACAGTGAAAGTTTTAAAGGTGTAACAGGAGGAAAACTTCGCCTCGCAGTTGCACTATGGATCAGTTGTTAAGAGAGGGTGGAGAGTAAGATGGAAAAAAAAAAGAATATGAAAGGAGGCACAGTAAAAGGAGCGAAAGGGATTGCAGCTAAGAAGCCGAAGGCACACTGCAAAGAACCTTGAGTTATGCTTCATCTCATGAGGTGCACTGACGGACGACACTAACCCCCATGGGGAAAAGTGGTCTGAATAGGCTTTGATCTTAATACAAAAATATTTGACATAAGCGCAAAAAAGCTCGTAATAAATTAAATCTTTGTTAAACTTATGAAACAAGAAATTGTATAGACATCATCAATATCCCTATTAAGGCGCAGCGTTGCCAAATGCACCCAACAGGTCAGCGGCGCTCTGAGTCTGGCCATGGCAACAGCCATAGTTCATTTAGTCACTGGAGCGAAGCTTTTTTTTTTTTTTGTACTGCAAATTAGATCGGCTTTATTGCTGCGCCGCTTTGCAACTGAGGATGCCGCCTACGGAGGGTAACTGGACGTTGGAGATTTGAATTGAATGTTGAAAGTCTTTACATGGAAAATGTTTGTTATTAATGAGGGACATTTATTTTCGTACTGAACGTGGAGTATGAAATTTTATTGCATTTTTTCATTAAGCCAAGTCTGCATAACTTGATTACCATTCTGACTTCCTTTTGTATAATGAATGCTCATTTACAGCAACATTCCTCATGCTTTGTTGTACCCATCTTTCGTAATTTTCATTTCTCAT
>JANJGK010005337.1:45000-47898 GCA_039081455.1 Macrobrachium rosenbergii
AATCAAATTTCTCCAGAATAGGGATTTCATACGTAAAAAAAACAAGTAAAAAAATGCGCCAAAGTTTCTTCAATGCAATCGAGTTTTCTGTAGAGCGTACAATGCCGTATGAAACTCTCAGCCACGGCCCATGAAACTCTCAGCCACAGTCCATGAAAACTTTCAGCCACGGCTCGGTGGTGGCCTGTGTTGTTGGCACCTATAGCGGTGCCAGACGCACGATCATGGCTAACTTTAATCTTAAATAAAATAAAAAATACTGAGGCTAGAGGGCTGCAATTTGGTATGTTTGATGATTGGAGGGTGAATTATCAACTTACACAATTTGCAGCTCTCTAGCCTCAGTAGTTTTTAAGATCCGTGGGCGGACAGAAAAAGTGTGGACGGACAGACAAATAGCCATGTCAATAGTTTTATTTTACAGAAAACCAAAGAACAGAAAACAACTAAAATATACAAACTCACTGATATACAGTACATATGTGTATGTATATATATATATATATATATATATATATATATATATATATATATATATATATATATATATATACACACATACACACACACACACACACACACATATATATATATATATATATATATATATATATATATTATATATATATATATATATATATATATATATATATATATATATATATATATATATATATATATTTCTTAATTACAGAGATAACCTCTTGACTTGCCATAAAGACATAACAAAAGAATGGTGAAATTTATATGCTATGGAAAATATTTTCTACCATTTTACACTGTCTTTAATAAAATGGTTAGGCTCCGCTCAAATTCCTCTCGAAATAATATGAAAAGATTCTATTCAGAAGTTCGCTGTTATTTCACAAATCACTGAACATGTGATACCTTTAGCATGTCCCTCGAGAATAACTCATCAATTTCATTTTCCATTTCTTGCGAAATGATTACAGAAAACATGACTGTACAAGTATATGTTGCAAACTTCACTCGTGTGCTCTTGTTGACTGGTAATTATTGATAAGATTCACAACTTGTTTTCCCAGTTAACGCAACAACAATAATTTTTTTTATAATTTCTAGTTCCGAAATGAATTCATCTGTGAGTTTATTTTTTTTAATTTTAAAATCTTGTTTCGAAAATTTTTCAAATGCCAATATTAATAGATAAAGAATACGGACTGAGAACAAAATGGTCCTTAACTTTATTGACCTGGATCCTGTACCCTTCCCCGGGAGTTCAGGGTATCCAAACAGTTATTTTTAGAATTTCGGAAACTGAGTCGACTATTTCGGGAGAGGTAATTTACAAATCTTGATTGTGGACGTTCATGGATGGAGGGCTTTGTCGGTTTTGCAATCATTGGCTGTGTTTGAGATTCCCATTACAGGAAGCGGCTTTCTAAGAAAGACGAAATGATTCGGAATACATGTTAAATCAGCCTTGCGGGGTGTTTTCCTTTACATTATTTGGAAGTGACACTATATTTCGACATTCACAAAGAGAGAGAGAGAGAGAGAGAGAGAGAGAGAGAGAGAGAGAGAGAGAGAGAGAGAGAGAGAGAGAGAGAGAGAGAGAGAGAACCATTTATATTTTCAAGGCATCGCTACAGATATCATTCATTGAGAACAAGGGTCAAGAGGAGTAAATATATGCATGTTATTCATTTCTCGTCGCAGATCAAATTTCAAATTTGGAACCTCCAGCGACGAATGACCCTCTGGGCTCACAGTGCCTGGACTTGAACCCTTCATGCCGGTCTTTCAAAAACAACTATTGCATATCTGGTCTACTTTTTCCCATTGCCTTTGCTGGTTTAGGAAATGCAAATTAATCTGTCGCAGAGAGTGTAAGTGGCTTACGAAAATGTGTTGCTAATTAGAGAAAAAATAGCAAGATTACTGTTCAACTTTAAAATAGTGTAGATTTCCGTCCTTTGAGCATTATACAATGAAATATTAAAACTAAATCCTTACTAAAATAATGCAATCTGGTAAATCCATGTTTGTCAAAGAGATAATAATTCCATTCCCAGAAAAATGAATCAAAATAAGGATGTATTTTTGATATTCAAACAATGAAGAACCTTCGTCACCCCCGTCAATAGAATTTTTGATGCCTGAAATGAAAGCGCATACTAAAGATCCGTCGTAGAGAACTAACGCATAACCCTTTTATTACAACGGATGTGTTGTCACAAAGTCCTGTCATAAAAGGACACCATTAAATCCGAGCTCTTATATTTCTGATAAAAGAAAAAAAAGTAAAGTTCAACGTCCAGACAGTCTACAAAAATATTCCTTCATTTCCAATTCCATTTCATCCAGTAAGGGTCGGTGTCGTTCAGCACCGGTAAAAATCTTTATTCAAGATGATTCCTTGACTTTCAGTGGGTGGGCAAATTAAACACCTGAAAACACTACTGTTACAATGGAACCAATGATCAATAAGAAGACTAGGTTTTACTACTAAGATTAAAAGGATATATTTCCATTTCAGTGCATACTTGCGGATATCATAATAATAATAATAATAATAATAATAATAATAATAATAATAATAATAATAATAATAATAATAATAATAATAATAATAAAAATAAAAATTATTATTATTATTATTATTATTATTATTATTATTATTATTATTATTATTATTATTATTATTATTATTATTATTATTATTATTATTATTTGGGTTTTATATAGATAATAGTTTTACTGTGCTGTTCTCTTAAACGAAGTCAATGTTTTCTATCTATTAACATATTTATTGTCTTAGTGGCACAACAAAGCTTACATTTAAAACTACAAATAACCCTACGGGATGTACAAAGAGGAATTTAACTGTGACAATATAGGTAGATAATAACAAATCATAAAACAGGTATGTGTATG
>JANJGK010005339.1:0-17500 GCA_039081455.1 Macrobrachium rosenbergii
TGAGAATGAAAGATCTCTGTTCAGAACAGTTTATAAAAAAGTGACAAATAAGAGACCATCCACTGATGAGCCAAGTCAAGAAACCTACCACCATGACCCAGTCTATCTAAAAGAGATAAATCTCTGGCAGAAGCAGACATCCATGCCTGAGAAGAATATTCTAGTAAAGAAAGGACAAATGACTTAAAACAGTTTGCACTGATTTTACCGTTATAAATATATGGGGCCTTTCGTAAAATACCTAACTTTTGTGCGGCATTTGCTGAAACTTTCATTAGATGTTTCTCAAAAGTAAGATGTGCGTCAAAAGTTACACCTAGAATAGCTAAAACTTCAGACTCATTCAGGAGAGTCCCATCGACTTGGAGGGGAGGATGGGGCGGGGGGGGGGGAGAATCTTTGTGAGATCTGCTAATCAACAGTGTTTTTGTTTTCCTCGAGTTCAGCCTCGTACCCCATCGACTACTCGGTTCACTAATCCAGTCCATGTCCCGATTGAGACGAGAGGCAGCCTCAGATCTCATAAGCGGAGACTTCAAAAAAAACCACAAGGGTTGTATCATCAGCATACTGAACAATCATGTTTTCCAGGCCAAAAACCATATCACTTGCATACACTAAAAATAACAATGGACGAAGAACAGTACCCTGTGGAACTCCAGATACAATAGGTCTAGACTGGTTCTATAAAGATCTCATCAACAGCAACTCATTGCTGCCTACCTGTAAGGAAATCTTGATGTAAACCTAAAACATATCAACCTCTCCGAGATTCTGAAGTTTATAAATAAGTGCCTTGTGATTTACTAAATCGAAAGCGGCACTAAAATCTATGGCAATTATACTCTGTATAGATCATATCTCTATTCTCCAATAGCTCTTGAGCCGTTGGTTTTTGGTTGTGAAGGTCTATGTAGTGTTGGTGAATGGAACCATTTTTTCAATGGACCTGTAGGTATCTTTTTAGTGTTGTAGAACTGTGACCAAAGTACGTTTGTATGGAGGGCAGGTAAAGTGGTGAAAGTCGTTGGTACCATCTTCCTTGTTCTGGTTCGGGCTGGTATAGTTTCTCATTATGAGAGAAGCTGTCAAATTGGGTTTGATGTAAACATGTGCGTTAACCTGTTTGAAGGGGGCTTTAGACATTGTTCCTCTCTTGATAATATTGGTGACTGCCTTTTCCTCTTCCTCAAATCTATCACTGTATTCGGTTTGATGATAAACCCTAATATTTTTATCGCAGTCACTTTATTTTCTGGCTTTGTTGATGTAGAACTGTTTGATACTTCTTTTTGTTTCTTCTTCAACAGTTTATACTAAAATCAATTATTTGTCAAGAGCTGTTTGACTCTCTCAATTTCAAGGTGGGTCTCGCACCATATGGAGCAGTGGATTATAGTTATCTTAATGTATGCATCCACTATGTCCAGACAATATGCTCTGAAGAGGTCACGGCGAATGACAGAACAGCTGTGGTGTTGTGTTCCAAGTAAATGGTGTGTGTGTATTTTGGACTTCAAAACATTCTTAAAAATATAATAATAATAATAATAATAATAATAATAATAATAATAATAATAATAATAATAATAATAATAATAATAATAATAATAATAATAATAATAATAATAATAATAATAATCACTTGACAGGTGACTCCCATATAATCATGTTTCAGTACAAAGCTAAACCTATTCCAGTAGAAATACTGGACTTTTTCTGCCTCGTGTAAACAGCTATCTGTATTTTTACAATATTGACTAATAGACATTTATACATAGCTAATGGTGTTAAATTCCTAGAAGCATGGAAGTACACACGAATCTATATGCAGCGTAAAGGCAGGTCATGCGGATCTATCTGTCGTCACTTAGTTTATAAATTCAGCAACGGACGGCAGTAAGGGTTTTATCTAGAGCGAGCAGTCACCTATATACATAAAATAAGTTTACAAAATGCAGTGATCTTGCAAGCCTGTAATTGCTGTCCATGTTCGGCCACCTGGATACGCTAATCCTCTCTGCTGTCTAAGTCAAGTAAGGAACAATAAGTAACTGTAGCTTACTTTTGCTGTGTACATACATTCCTGAAATAATGAAAATGACACATTCACATGACTATACTTTACTGATACTTTCATTACATGTGGCTTTATTCCAGACGTACTTAAAAGTACATGTTTTCTATTTTATCATCATTGGTTTTGGTGCCTCGCAAGGAATCAGCTTTCATTTGCATTAATTATCAAGTATATAATTGATTTTTTTTTGCTTACTTCACGAATATTATTTATCTAGGAAGTAATCCTATGATTTTAATAAATTTTTATTTGTTTTACAATTCAGAACATTTACAAAAAAAAAAAAAAAAAAAAATACAAAAAGTTTAGGTTAATATAATTTGTTCTACTGGTTTTTACCACTAAACTTTTTTGCCCTAAAATTATGACACTTTCTCTATGACCTTATTCCTGTGATTTTATTACCGTCCACCATAACTTATTGTGACCTTTTTTTCGGGCGCAACTCATTTGGGCGAATTTGGGCATTAGTCAATATACCATTTGGGCGACTATTCATTATATAGTTTGGGCGACAAAATACCAAAATCTGCAAATTGGCACCAATCATTTGGGCGAATCAGTAAGGAAAAAGAGGCAGAAGTATTTTAGGAAGATGTTTTCGCGTAGTGTTAACTCTAATAGGTTGGCGGATAACTCAGTAGTTAGATGGTTAATAATTGGCAGTAGTTATCAGCATTAGTTACTCATTACTCGGCTATGGATGGTAATATCTAAGAAAAACCGACGAAAAATATGCTTTGATATTTTCTGGCTTGTCTTTTTGTATAGACATATTTTAGAAAGTTTCGTGGCGGTGCACAAACAAAAACCAGATGTAAAGCGGGAATTAGGTGACTAACCTTAGCTATCCGAAGTTTGCAGATCGTAGCCAGGATAAAAGGAAGACCGATTTTAAGTTCTTGTCCTGGCGCTCTCAATTCTAAAGCGAACCAAATTTACTCTCAATTCTAAACCTAAAGTATTACCAAGATATGGCAAAACTAAGGACCAGAAGCAGAACCCCATCCTCACGAAATCCTTTGAGCAATTTGAACATACAAAAACATTAGAGCCAGAGACATGGACACCAACTAATTGAACAATGCATCATGCAAAAATCCTGCATTGCTATCGCCTCACTTATCTGATGCATACAAGTCCAACGCTAAAGCCTGTGTTGTAGTAACCATCGACAGTCACAGTAACTTCAACTATTTATAGGCAGAAGCAATAACCACTCCCGCGACAAATTAGACTATCACTATTGAGAATTTGCTGCCTGCTTAACTTTTTTACAAACTAATAATAACCCTTACATAGCAATTTGGACTCAATTCAACCCCGTTTGATCCTTAAAATATTTTCTTGCTATCTCAATGTCAAAAGTGAATTTTCACTTCCAACTAATATCGCTCAAGTCACTTTTACAAGTGTTCTCAGCCGATGCGATCTCCAGATCATAAGGAACGATTTTAAAAATTAATTATTCCTGTCATCAGAGGGGTCAAAATGCATTATCACTTTGCTGAATATAAGTTTAAATCAGCATAGACTATTGCAAGTAAATATCAAAATTGGGGGTTAATATACTAGAATTTCTTCAGAATTAAAAACCATTATTTCAGTTACTTTATTTCTCATATCAATTTCCCCATCTTACTTCTGTTAACCAACCAATCAGTAACTACCACTCCCTTTATTTCATATACCTTCTTTGTCTTTCAAGGAGTATTACAAAGTCTGCCCCTTCACATGACATATTGGGGTTAAAGAAATATACAAAGATTTACAGACATATATATTAAGCTGGTCTTCATACATGTAAATACTATTACATATCCAAAGTAGTCAGATTAAAAAATTGAATAGAAGGTAGAGCACAGCATCTAAGTTCTAGTTGTCTGTGTAACCAAAGTCAGAGCACTTCGAATCCTCACAGGGTATGCGCAGCGTCTACAAGTTGTCTGGGTAACCGAATTTAGAGAATTCTAATCCTCACAGGATATGCACAGCGTCTACAAACTGTTCTAGTTGTCAGGGTAACCGAATTTAGTGCGCTTCGAACAGTCACAGGACATGCATAACGTCTACAAGTTGGAGTTCTTGTTGTCTGGGTAACAGAATTCGGAGCTCTTCGAATCCTCACAGGATACTCAGTCTTAACAAAAAGCATTGCTTTCCATTAGTATTCGTGTCGATGTTATGGTCTGCTGCAGCTACACCAAGAGCCTGTGCATAAGTGAAGTAGTTTGTTTGATTTTAGAATATACCAAGTTTCCATGACAACCTACCCTCTTAAAGTGAAAATAGACAGAAGTTAGTCCCAGCAGCTACTCTAAGGTTATTATAATTAATACTATATCGTATGAGTAAACTTAACCATTAACAATCCCATGTATTAAGTATAATTGTTACTTCAACTGCAATCAACTTCCACATTAACAATCCCATATATTACTACCATTGTTCCTTCAAACTCCCAAAAAGACAACAGGATGGAGAGCGCCATCTTTTAAGATATATTTAACAACCACATCTCACTCTAGCGCTACGTAACTATAAAAGGTGCCATGCAATGCAAACAATATCTGTTAACTTTCGTCCTTTAGTATACAGTTTTGTTTGAAGCTGCACAACCCCACGGGGCGAAAAATTAAGTTGGGGAATTCAGAATAAGAAAGGGGTTCCCGAAGCCAGCTTCGGCGCTGGATGAAAGGTGGATGAAGGTAGGGGTCAAAGAAAATATGCACTGCAATCTGGACTATTTCTTAACAAGAAAGTTTGCTTGAAGAGTAAGAGGGGGGAGGGTGGGAATGTTGGGCGCATTGACGGAACGAATTAACAAGACCGCAAAAAAATTTAATTACAATTTCCACTGTTAACCAGCCTATTAAAATACCTGAAAGTCCACGACATCAGTGTCAAAAAATTACTTTAACATCCCAAGACCTAGGCCTCTTACAAAATCGTTAAGATCCACCTATTACCTGTCTAGTTCCTATTTAATAGTGGGAATGAAATTCCAAGTTATAAAAGTAATGAAATTCCAAGTTATAAAAGTAATGAAATTCCAAGTTATAAAAGTAATGAAATTCCAAGTTATAAAAGTAATGAAATTCCAAGTTATAAAAGTAATGAAATTCCAAGTTATAAAAATAATGAAATTCCAAGTTATAAAAATAATGAAATTCCAAGTTATAAAAATAATGAAATTCCAAGTTATAAAAATAATGAAATTCCAAGTTATAAAAATAATGAAATTCCAAGTTATAAAAATAATGAAATTCCAAGTTATAAAAATAATGAAATTCCAAGTTATAAAAATAATGAAATTCCAAGTTATAAAAATAAGTCCGAATTACCCTACTCTATTCTCAGCTCCACTAATACGTTCAAACTTTCATCCCATGACCAAACAAACAATACCCTCTGCTATTAATAACTTCCTCTGTCAAATGTCTCCCTAGGTCTGACTATCGCATTTTTTTACCCCAGTCTATTCCCAGCATCCTTAAGAGTAACTTGATGATTTATTACTTTTATCTTATTACCTTTATCCTAACCCCTCCATCTATATAAAATTAGCACGTTCTTTACCCTATTCTAGCCTATCCTATATTTCAAGTTCCATATCTAACTTCCCATTAAGTCCTAGCTACAAGAAAACTATCAACCTTGCAGTTCTAACCTAAGTAAAGAAGTTGGTTGGTTTGAAATTCCTGTTGTGCATGGCGACAAAGTCACCATACTTGCCTGAACTTCCTGTTGTGCATGGTGACCAAGTCACCATGCACAACATGCAAGTCCACCTTTGCCTGGCAGGTGGCACCGCCACCCCGGCAAAGGTGGACTTGGGAAGTGGCCAAAGAAAAAATGAAATTACACGCACAACTTAACTAACAAACGTCCACGCACACATTAAACTAACAAACGTCCACGCACACATTAAACTAACAAACGTCCACGCACACATTAAACTAACAAACGTCCACGCACACATTAAACTAACAAACGTCCACGCACACATTAAACTAACAAACGTCCACGCACACATTAAACTAACAAACGTCCACGCACACATTAAACTAACAAACGTCCACGCACACATTAAACTAACAAACGTCCACGCACACATTAAACTAACAAACGTCCACGCACACATTAAACTAACAAACGTCCACGCACACATTAAACTAACAAACGTCCACGCACACATTAAACTAACAAACGTCCACGCACACATTAAACTAACAAACGTCCACGCACACATTAAACTAACAAACGTCCACGCACACATTAAACTAACAAACGTCCACGCACACATTAAACTAACAAACGTCCACGCACACATTAAACTAACAAACGTCCACGCACACATTAAACTAACAAACGTCCACACACACATTAAACTAACAAACGTCCACACACACATTAAACTAACAAACGTCCACACACACATTAAACTAACAAACGTCCACACACACATTAAACTAACAAACGTCCACACACACATTAAACTAACAAACGTCCACACACACATTAAACTAACAAACGTCCACACACACATTAAACTAACAAACGTCCACACACACATTAAACTAACAAACGTCCACACACAAACTGACTTTTGATGCTAATGTATGTATAACTAAACTAATAAAAAAAATTAATACTTTAAAACAAAGTTCTGAAGCTGAAATAAATCCTAAATTTTATTGAAATATTAAAACTAGAAAAAAATTTTAACTTCTACAATTTTAAAGAAAGAAAAAATATTTTAAAAATTCTCAAAACTAAGGTTTTGAATCTGAAAAAATAAACCAAATACATTAAAACAAAGCCTAAACTTAAAATATAAACTTCCGAGTTTTGATTCTGAAAAAGCTAAGCTAAAAAAATGTTTGGGGGGTTGCTCAATTCACAACTAAAAAAATCAAGAAATACTCACCCATTAATCCTGTTTTGTCATAAGGTATCGGTACATTTAAGACAATTCAGTAACTCATTGTGGCACGCTTATTTAATGACACACCCCGACCTGAAATAAGAAAAATATGTATTAAAGCCCAAATGTTCTAGAAAGTGGAAAGAAGCAAAGGTTGACTATTGGTTACAATCAGCTGGGCCATCTTACAAGTTTTAAAATACTATGACAAGGAGCAGCAACCAAGGCTTTATACTGATAAGCGTTATTACTAGGTTATTGCCACTTAAGCCTATAATAATTAAGTTTAAATCAACTTAATATACCCCATATTAGGAAGGCTATGGTAGTCGAGTTAGGCCTTTCTAATCCTCAAAAAACTTTAAACCCTATTGCAACGTTTAAGACTTGCTCTATCGCAGTATAAAGTAAAAATGAAAATATCTGTAGCACTGCATAAGATTGCTAGTATAGTTCAAAGTGCATAGAATTACCACTCAAAGCAATCTAGTTCAGCTTAGTAATAAGCAGCTTCAAAACAGTTTTAAATACCATGTTGAAAGGCAATCTACAACAATACCTAACAATAAAAATTTTGGACAGGTATTGTAGGAATTTACAACAAAGAATCGAAAATACCAATATTTGAAGATACAAAACCCGCAAACGGAAAACTTTCATACGACAACTGTATGTCAGTTTATTTTGAACAGTCATTATAGGAATTTACAACAAAGAATCGAAAATACCAATATTTGAAAGTAAAAAACCAGCAAACTAAAAACTTTTATACGACAACTGCATGTCATAGCTCAAGTACCACAATCCACGTAACTATCCGAGAAATATAAAACCCAAAACTGGCAATAGCATCCACTCACCAACCAAACAAACCTTAAAGCACGACTTCACGCCTAAAATCTTGCCAAGTCTATTCATAATGCGACATATGTCAGAAACTGCTCAAGTTTCTCTAGACCTCAAATGAATATTGTAAACAGAAGACATGCCTAAAACCTTGCAATCTTGCAAAGTCTATTCATAATACGACATAAGTCAGAAACTGCTCAAGTTTCTCTAGACTTCAAATGAATATTGTAAACAGAAGACATGCAAGTGAAGCAAATGGGTGATTTGAACCTAGAACAAATTGTTAAGCCAGTCTAGAGAGCATTTGTACACTGCGCACGAAGACTATACAACAAAATACCGCCTTAAGTGAAGATCATACAAGACGGTAAATTTAAAAAAAAGAACTACTCTCCTACTCTGCACGAGATGCGATACTGACGAGAAAACACAGAAACAATAATAAAATATAAGAAACACCTTACTTTGAAAACGTACAAGGACCCGTCAGAGAGGGAATCATCGCTGTGGAAGACTGTACATAAAACCAAACGAAGTGAAACCAACAATCCTCCAGTACAGAACAGACGAGATCCCAAACACAAATGAACCAAAACGTCGAGTTAGTATCAACGAAACCTGTCTTACCAAGCTGGAGACTCAACAACACTGAAACATGCTGTTCATGAGGATAACAGCCAACGACCGCTGCAACTGCCTGTTTGTGAGACGTCACTTTATCGCCCTTTCGCCACCGAAGAAATTTAAGGCTATGATCAGAAAATCGACATAAATTATTATTATTATATTATTATTATAATTATTATTATTATTATTGAGAGTTGCCGGGCACTCTTCCTTTTTAGCGAACTACCCCAATTAGGTATCCGTAGTTAGCCCATCTGAAAAAATTATTATTATTATTATTATTATTATTATTATTGAGATTTGCCATTTACTCTTCCTTTTTAGCAAACTACCTGAATTATGTATCGGTGTCTGGTCTTTATCTGGAATAATAATAATAACAACAATAATAATAATAATAATAATAATAATAATAATAATAATAATAATAATAATAATAATTATTACTATTATTATTATTATTATTATTATTATTATTATTATTATTATTATTATTATTATTATTATTATTATTATTATTATTATTATTCTTGTTGTTACAGTTGTTTTCAGCAGTGCTTGGGCATATGCGTTCATGAATATAACTTTTTACTAGCGTACTTAATTTAGTATACTGTGCTGTGTTCATCTTATCGTTCATCGTATGTGGCCCGGAGCTGAAACAAAGGATATTATCATTATATTATTAGTTAATAATGGTGATATGGTCATAGACAAAAAATAGTATAGAACACTTTTGTTATAGCGATTCAACGGTGAGCTTATCAACTCGCACCGATGAATGCAAGGTAATTTTTATAATTAAATTTATTATTACTTATAATATAAAGGTTCATAGGTTCGTAATCTGCTACGGTAAAAGGCCACCTTCAGCAATTTGCCATATGGATTCAAGGCTTGCAGTGATAAATATATCCCGAAATTTTGGGGAAATTGAGATGGTAGGACAAAATGGCATTAAATAAATCATTTATATCTGTCGTAACTAATATAATTAGTGGCTAATTCGAACAGTGGTCAATGAATTTACTGAAACCAGATCATATTGTTCGATCATCGCCTGGTATTCGAATCCTGTTTCGATAGTATTAGGTGGAGCTATTAAAACTATTATCATCAGGATTATATATACATATATATATATATATATATATATATATATATATATATATATATATATTATATATATATATATGTGTGTGTGTGTGTGTGTGTGTGTGGGGTAGGTAGAGCTCTGAAAAAATATGATGTGGATTATATATATATATATATATATATATATATATATATATATATATATATATATATATATATATATATATATATATATATATATATATATATATATATATATATATATATATATATATATATATATATATATATATAGATAGAGATAGATAGAGATAGATAGAGATAGATAGAGATAGATAGAGATAGATAGAGATAGATAGATAGATAGATAGATAGATAGATAGATAGATAGAGATATTAACCCACCAGTATACTTTAATATTCAGTTCACTAAGCCTCGGGAATAACAACTTCCATCCAAGAAGAATTATGATTAACAAATGTTTCGTCACCAGTTCTCAAGAGAGGTATAAGTTGACATCGACTCTGCTGTACATGCCTGTCGAACTCAGGTTTTGTACTTAGAATCGATATCAACCCATCTTCACCATGATAGCTGATTGGTAAATTTGTAACGCGTGGCTAATTATGAATGTCGAATTTTTCTTATACACCGACGGTTTTTCTTGTATTCACAAACATTAGGCCACAAATATCATAAAATATCCAGTTCACTACATTAAGTGGAGCGTTTAAAAATATGATCATATATATATATATATATATATATATATATATATATATATATATATATATATATATATATATATCTCTCACAAAAATATTTAGCCACAGATATTGTTTACTATCTAATTCACTATACCTCACGAACAGCTTACAACCAGAAGAATTATAACTGATAAGTGATTCGTTACCAGTGATATTCGAAACGTTGCTTTATTTAGAAACAATGTTGTACTTTTGACCATGGGTGATGTACAGTGACTTTTGACCACTGACCCATCAAGAAAGTGTAAGTTGATATCAATTCTGCTATATAGGCATAATTCTCTTTTATTTTGATGGACATTAATAAGAGCATTCTCTACGATTCTTCGACATGAAAGCAGAAGGGTAGTCAGGTTCGGTGTCCCTATAGACATGTTCTTAATGCCTCTACGCAGGGGAGTTTTATTTTGCTGGTATATCCCTTATTTTGTTATGCCCATTGGTTTGAAGAGAGACCTGTCTTACTGGCTTGGTTGATGGCTTTTCCGCCGTCATAGTGAGGCAGCTGGTTGAGTTGTTTACAGGTGAAATCGACTCCTTTGTCTAGGTAACCGTCAGAACAGGCTCTTGGTCCTCCGAGAAAAAAATTACACTGATACCTCAGTCTTCATTGATATTGCAATGTCATGATAGTTAGGAAATGAATGCAGGACATAGAGAACGCTGGTCTTGAACGTTGAAACTGTACTTGCATGATTCCCTATTGATATATCTAAGACGGCTAGTTCCTGTCCTTTTCTCATTCAGTTTTGAACGTAATGCTAGAAGTGAATTAATTTTGCTGCAAATAGATACCAAAATCACGTTCCAGAACGTGAAAATGTCATCAACGTATCGCACCAAAACCACATTGGGACTGAGTCATTAAGCTTAAAGAGGAATAGCAGGCTGCCTCTCAAACATTAAAATCTTTGTAACCCTTTCAGTTAAAATAGGGTATGTTACTGGTTACACGGAGCTTGATTAATTCAACTATTTTTTTCACTGCCCAGAGGAAATAGGTCTTCGTAAGGGGTTGATTTTTTCCCTTATGAAATTCAGGATGTCGTTTACAGGAATCTTTGTGAATAACGATTCCGCGTCCTCGCTTAAGGCCTGTTTACACGGGGATAGTTTACTGGCGTCAGCAAACTATCCCCGTACAAAGGCAAAGTTAGTAAACTGTCCTGGAGAGTTTACTGTCCAGGATAGTGGCAAGTAGAGTTGAAATCCCGGCTACTTTACTGGCCACTACCGGACACTTGAACTACTGGCGCCAGTAACTATCCCCGTGCAAAAGCAAACTTTCCCAGTTGTCACTTGCCTTCAGAAGCATCATCATGTCAGAGAACTGGAATATCGAGGATATAATGAAGTTTTTGGATAAATACGAGGAATCTGAATGTTTGTGGAACATTAGACATAACGATTACATGAATCGATGTAGTTCTTCAAGAAATAAGATATGCTCTGATTGAATTGGAAGTAAACATTCCCAACCTTGATTTTTTAAGAAAGAAAATCAAAACTGAAGTGTGTTTATAAGCAAGAGTTAATAAAAGTGGACAAATCTAAGAAAAGTGGAGCAGGAGTAGAGGATATTTATCATCCTCGACTGTCTTGGTTTAAGAGAGCCGATTCATTCTTACGGGATGTAACAATAAGCCTCATCAACAAATTTGCTAAGTTTCTTTTCTTTTTTTTTGTGCGAGTTTGAAAATCATACTCTATACAATACACATATGAAGCAACAAATAGCTTGGAGTGAAATGAAATTAGATATGGTAGGTTCTACTAGACGTAGCAGTTCCTCAAATTTCTCTTGGCTCATTCTCATATGCTTCTTATATTGTGGAGGATCTTCCTTTGCTAATTCACGAACTAAAGTACTAGAGCCTCCTAATATATCCCTCCTTTGAATCCATTTTCTCGCCCACATTTTGGGCTTCTTTTCTTTTTGATGAGCAACTGTACTTCTCTAGCGAGAATGACATAAGCAGCATCAATTGCTTCATCTATGTCAGAAGACATCTTGCTGGCTACTGGCGGCAACTTCTACCCAAAAGACTGTCCTCGTGCAAACGCTATTACTATCCTAGAAAGTTTACTTGCCGCTAGTTACTGGCGCCAGTGAACTATCCCCGTGTAAACCGGCCTTTACGAGCGTTATGTCGTTCACTGTAATATTTAATTTATAGAATTTCTGAAGCGAGTCCTCTGCGTGTACCTAGGATATGTGTCAGCAAACCTGCTAAGTTTCTGATAAGAGTAAAAATGAACGAGACTTAATTTCACAAAACTGGGAGTCAGAGAATGCTTTTCTTATGGGTTATGCCGAGTCCGTAGAAATATGGTAGAGTTATTGACGAATCCAGGTAAAAAAGTAACAGAAAAAAGTCAAAGAAAAAAGTCATGCTTAGGGCGCCGATGCTGACCGAGTAGGACTTCCCTAACTACTGAACAACATAATCACGACGATATAAACTATATTAACCGGAGATCGTTGAGAATATGGAATCGATAGTCACAAAATTTATACTTGTACGGCAACTATCCATAGCAAATCAACCTCTGAATTACCTTATAACTACTGAATGTTCATTTTAAGATTGAGTTTTCGCTTCTGCTTAATTAAATCTTGACTATTTTTTTAATATTTCATTGTATATATATGAAGAAGTATGTTTGGAAACATGCGAAAGTTCATGTTATTATTACATTTGCAGATGTATATACAGCTATGATTTCGCAATCACCATAAATTCTTTAATATTTCACTATTGCACACCACTATATCCTTCTGAATGAACATACTCGAAAAAAGCCGAGGAAGAAATACCAATGAGGTTTATGCCCCGGGGAGGTGAAAGCCAACAGCTGGTGGATCTATGCCCAAGGAGATGAACACCAATGTGGATTATGACCACACCCAGATCGGTTTTCCTTATCCAGAATGTTGAAAAAAGGCTGAGTGTAGAAGTGAGAAAATATGAAAAAGTCAGACAAGCAGACATACAGCAAGAAACCAGCACTGCAAGAACTGATAGAAAACACCAGAATAAAATGCAAAAACAACACATGTCGGTATCTGACAATAACAAAGGCTGTATATATAACAACCAAGCCGACGCTGAACGTCCAGATGGAAGGAGTTAGAGCAAGGCCTTCCCACCAACTGCCTGAGGTCACTCCATAACAATCCCCCAACCAAATACTTTAGAAGAAATCAATAAATTTATTAGACACATAAGAACAAGAAACAATGTAAAACTAATGTAATAATGTAGTTTCACAAAGGAATTGAATTATGTAAATATAATGTACATAATTAACCACCCCCTAAGTAACTAGGCATTGTAAAATAAATAATAACCCCAAATCCCTCCCCAGTCACATTCCCATCATACGCATACACACACAAATATACTGTATATGACACATTTCCTACCTTTGTAATCTGCAATATGTTTATATACTAAAAGGTCCTTCTGTAAATTCACTTCTACGAACTTTTTTTGTGTCCTTCTGTATTCGCGTATACGAAATGTATAATATTTTACCCTTCACTTGGTTATACTGAACTGAACTACACAGAAATTGCATGACTTCCTGTTCGCCACCTTTTGTTTACTGCCGTATCTGTGATAAACAGCAATTTGTCTTTTCTAACTGGGCTGTGGTAGTAACATCAGTTGTTACTGAAGCAATGATAGTTACCCCACGTGCAAACTACCGTTGTAGCGGTTCGGACATAAACAATGAACCAATAATAGCTTCGGCTTGGGAAACAGCAAATTGCTGTAATTCATAACTCACTCGCATTAAACAAAAGGTGGTGATACGAATTGGCGGGTTTTTATTTCAGTTCAATACAAGATGAGGAAGTGATGATAACTGCTCAAGTTGGAAAAAAAACAAAGCATTTGTTTCATGTTCGTTTTTATTTTATCCAGTTTCATTACTTTCTCGCTTTTTTCATTACACACACACACACACACACACACACACACACACATATATATATATATATATATATATATATATATATATATATATATATATATATATATATATATTAGTTTGAATGAGGTCCTTTTAGTAATTCTACTAATGCAGAGAACAATTGTGTATGTGATAATATATATATATATATATATATATATATATATATATATATATATATATATATATATATATATATATATATATATATGAGTGAAAGAAAAAAATGTATCGTTGAGTCCCAATTCTACAGTTGGGTCTGTATAAAAAAGAAACTCATTGATACATTTTTTAAATTTTACTTATCCCACGTGGTTCGATGACGAATCTAGCCCTCAGTGCTGCCAACGCCGGCTATTAACTAAACACTAATGGGCCTGATGGTCACTTCTGTTAATTGCCTTGTGATTCATAAAATATTAATTTATTTCGACTGAAATATTTGCCATGACTATAAGTAAGGAATGTTCTATCTACTTACGTAAAATTTAGTACATCTGATTAACCAGAAAATATATTTTTTGACCTTTGAAGACAGAGCAAGAGAATACGAAATGCTAAAAATTATTTTTGGTCCTATTTCATCACATCTAAAACGGTGGTAGGTGTTATCTTATTTCTGAGAACTTTTAATATACTGCAGGATAAACTATCAGCTTTCCAATGGTACCACTTTGGTGATAATAAAAATTACATGGGTAAAATTAGGAAGCATTTTGTGGAAACTTCCAATGCGTCTGTTCACCCAGGAGTAAATGACCAAGACCTGAGCGTAAACATTTGGGTCGACCCGTCTGGACCGGAGAGGGTTAATTTGTTATTTGCGGAGACTGAAAAGCAAAGAACAGTGAGTTGCTTGATTCAAATTCCACAGATCAACATGGCCGGTATGCTCTTGAGTTCTGTGTATCCTCCAATTTTGTCCAGCTAATTGAGGAACCCACACATTTCTGGTAATAGATTAGACCTCATATCCACAGATGTTCCAGCTATTGTGAAGTCCAAGGTCTGCGAATATAAAGGCATCTCTGATTATTGCACCATTGAGATGGAACATATCTCTCAATCAGTATATTCCTAATTCCACCATTGGAAAAACGGTCTGGCTGAAATCTAGAGTCAATTGGGATTGCATTACTGAAGCTTGAAGCTTGTGAGCCACTTGATATTTTCGATGCCATATCAGATCCAGATCCTAAGAAGAAGCTAAATGAATTGGTGATGGCTTTTCAAGTGAGGTCATTAAATTTAGGACAAATGACCTGCCATGGTTTGATGACACCTGTAGAAAAGCTTACCAAGAAAAAATACCAAATTCAACACATGGAGACAAAATAATTCACATGAAAATCACACAATTTTTTTAAAGTCTCGCCATGCTGGCAATAGATTTTATCATATAGCTGAGATAAATTACAATAATTCCTTAAAGAGGAAACTTTGGGCCAGACTTATCTTCTACTCTTCCACTAATAACATGTGGTAGATTGGCCACTGGCCCCAAGGAAAAAGCTGAACTGCTTCACCGAGCTTTTGAAGCTAAGCAATTAGCTGAGGATTTCCCTCTCTCTAATACTTGTCATACTGAACCTATTCTTACAAAATTTGCATTTCACTCTAGGGCTGTTAAGAAAATTCTTGATAATCTTGTTGGCTGGGGTGGAGAAGATCCTGATGGTTTCTTCCCTATGTTTTTTTAAAAAGGTTCATAGTGTGTTGTCTTGCAAGTTTAGTAGATTCTATAGATATTTATGTCGACGTAGTATTTTTGCAGATGAGCAATACAGTGTCTGTTCCAAAGAGTAGGTATCTGCCGAATCCAGTATCTACAGGCCAAATTCTATTCTCCCTTATTTTTAAGCCACTATATAAATATGTGGAATCTAAAGGGCTGTTTGCTGATATTCAATATGTATATCGGAAGCAGTTAGGTACCTGTGATGCTCTTTTAGATTTAACAAGTCATTTGCAAGAGAACATTGATAAGCATTTTGAGTGTAGGGTATTTCAAATAGATTTTAGTGCTGCTTCCGATTTAGTGAATCACAAGGCACTTATTTGTAAACTTCAGAATCTTGGAGTAGGTGGATATGTTTTGGGTTTACTTCAAGATTTCCTTACAGGTAGGCAGCAATGAGTTGCTGTTGATGAGATCTTTAGCAAAGAAAGACCTATTGTGTCTGGAGTTCCACAGGCTAGTGTTCTTGGTCCACTGTTATTTTTAGTGTATACAAGTGATATGGCTGTTGGCCTGGAAAACGAGATTATTCTCTATGCCGATGATGCAACACTTGTGAGAAATAAGGCTGCCCTTATTTACATCGGAACATGGAGCAGATTATTAAATGATGTAGTCAGTGGGGTATGAGGCTGAACTCCAGTAAAACACTTTTGATCAGCAGATCTCCTACAGATTTGCCACCTCATCCTCTCCTCCAAGTCGATGGGACTCTGCTGACGTCCGTAGCGGGATTCTATCCCTCGTCCGGAGCATCAAAACGAGGTCATGTCACCCACCTGACCACGAGGACAGGTGGGCTATGTGACCTCGTGATACTCCAGCTGCTGGGTCGAATCCTGCAACGGATGTCAGAATTTCTTCATACTCTTAAATTTGGATCTTAGGCTTTATAGTGGTGGCAAGCGTATCCAGAAAGTGTGAAGAAATTAAGAAAAGTTAAGAGGCACTGCTTTTCTTACAATGTATGTATGTACATTATATATATATATATATATATATATATATATATATATATATATATATATATATATATATATATATATATATATATATATATATATATATATATTCGTGTTTTTGGAGCTTATATAAACTTATTACTTTGCATGCACAGAGACAGACTGATACATGAATAAAATTGTATACATTTTGTAATAATGAAGAAAATATTCGTGATATATCTATATATTCGGCATTAAGGAAGACATACGTAAAGCTCCTTGCTAAGGTTATCATTCTTTATGCCATCTCTTGTCAGTGGCTGAAAGTCCTACTTATATGAAGGAAATGATGATGATATAATGGATCAGGCTGACTAAGCAATGAATAATACCCCAATGTTTGATACCGGGCAATTCTTGAGAGAGAGAGAGAGAGAGAGAGAGAGAGAGAGAGAGAGAGAGAGAGAGAGAGAGAGAGAGAGAATCCAATA